>PVKU01006133.1:0-109605 GCA_004027475.1 Anoura caudifer
CCCCGTGCTGTACCAGGTGCGCAGAGTGGGACTGCTCCCTCTAACGGCGCAGACCCACTATGCACCAAACAGGCCACTGGGAAAAGACGTGTGGGCGCAGGCAGATCCTGGGAGTTTCTCAGATCGCACGAGGTGATTAGCTGAAAAACCAACTGTATGTGTGCCTTCCGAGCAGGTCCAGGCGTACGTAACACAAAGAAGAGAGAGAATGCCCCGTGACTACATCAGACCGAATGATCGCGTTAAGAACAGATCACAGAGACTCCATAGGCAGGGCTCAGTGGTCCGAATGGGCCCGAGCACTAGGGGGCGGCTGTAGTGCTTCATGATGTAACATGGCCCACCTGGTACCTGAGAAAGGTGTGTCCCAGAGAGGGAGGCCGGAGGAGGGAGAGCTGGCTGCCTGTGGGCCTGGACGTTGGGCGCACCTGCTGCAAGCTGAGTGTCCAGACGCCCTAACGCTGTCTGCACACCTTCCACGGGAGACCCGTTCTCTACGCATTCAGAAGGGCGGACTCCAGAGCCAGAAGGCTTCCGAACACGTGGGAGAGTGGGCGTGGCACTGTCAGGATGAGGTTCGACAAGGTGGAGCAGAGATGCAGTATTAGCATTTTATTTGTTGGTAAATAAACTCTTGTTCACGAGTGTGTTGCTCAAATATGCAGTCTAGAAAAGAACACTTTCCATGGCGTGGGGAGTGTGTCGCTCCGATTATTACACAGGAAAGGGGTGGCGGCCCTGGCTGGGTGTCCCGGTGGGTCAGAGTGTTGCCCGTTCACCAAAAGGCCCTGGCTTCAGTTCCCCATCAGGGCGCACACTCGGGCTGCAGGTTTGCTCCGCAGTCGGGGCGCGTACAGGAGGCGACCGATTGATGTGTCTCTCTCACACTGACGTATCTTTCTCTCTCTCTCTCTCCCCCTTCCTTTCTCTCTAAAATCAATCAAACATATCCCTGCGAGAGGATTAAAAAAAAAAAAGAAAAACGAGAAAGCAGTAGAGGATGAGAAGTCAAAGTAAAGAATTTGAAAAGAGGCCCTGTCACTTGTGACTCTGGCAACTTTTCCCAGTTCCACCGCGTCGTTCCGGTCCCATCTGCGTTTTGTAACGTGCCGTCAGGGGAAGGAAGTGGTCAGTGGGGTCACTCCGCCCTGCCCCATGAGGGATGTGGCTGGGTGGTCTTCCAGGTGGCCCAGTGACAGCCGACGACCCACATTCAATGAGGCAGAGTTCAGTCTCTTTATCTCTCGGTGCCAAAGGCAGCCGTATAAAAAGCGCAACTTGCAGGGTGTGAGGCGGAAAGGAGAAGGGATTGGAGAAGGGATTAGGGCCGGAAGAGCAAGAGGCTGCCTTTCTGGGGAGCGGGGACGATGAGGCCAGCAGCCCAGGCCGGGCACGGCCGCTCCACATGGGGATAGTCAGCATCCCCCCCAAAGTACCATGTGTCACCTGGGATGGAACACAAGGTTTGAAACCTGTTTGGACATTTAGCCTTTTTTGTTTTTCCAGTAACTCATGTACGAATCGGGGGAGGGGGAGAGGGTGGGCGTCGGCCCCCCTCTGTCAGCTAGCTCTGTGCTTTGCTGTGGAACTTAACCTGCACCGATGGGGAAATTAATAGTGGCAGTTAATTGAGACAAGGGGCAGAGCTGTAAAGTCTTACTTGATTTAATTTCATTTCAGAATAAACGCATCTTGACCTCGCATTTAACCCCATACCTCCCAGATTCCCAATGGTGGTCGTGAATTGGGCCCCCTCGGCTGTACTTTTGTTTCATCGATAACGTACGTGCAGGGTCTGAGCACTGGTAGTTTTAAAGCCCTGATACCCGCACCTCTAAGAATGGAGCTCAGGCAATGCCATTTTTAAAAGCTCCCCAGATAATTTTAATACGCTGTCAAAGTTAAGAATAACTGCTATATTAAAAAAGAAAAAGAAATGTGTTGTTGATACCTGTCTGCCCTCAAATAGCAATGTCTCACTAGAGGAAATTTAGGCTCAGAGATTAAAGAATTTAAAAAAGGAAGGAAGTATCCAGGTGCAGGGAGTCATCGGGGTCGTCGGGGGAGGGTTCTGCTCCTGGGGCGCTGATGGAATTCAGCGGTTACTAACTACACTCAGAACAGAAACTTCCCTGAGAATCTGATGAAAACACTTTCTCCAAAACAATGTTCATATATGCAAATTTTGCAGATTTTAATGTTAACACAGTCTTCCTAAAACTCGTGGCAGGCCACGTGATATGCTCATAGACTTTTATAATCGATGTAAAAGGGGCAGACAAGCAGGTTCAAATAATCAGCTGTCAGAATCGAGAAACCTAAGGCTGAGTCTTGATTTTGCCCCTAAAGTGCTGCATGATCTGAATAAATCGTTGAAGCTTGCTAGGCCTTGGTTTTTCTCTAAAGTGAAATGTTTCTCTACCCATAGAGGAGTGTAGCTGATTTTCTTACACTTTTATTTTTGAAACTTCAACTGAGGGCCCTGGCCCAGTAGCTCAGTTGGTTAGAGGGTCATCCTGATACGCCAAGGTTGTGGGTTCAATCCCTGGACAGGGCTCATACAAGAAGCAACCAACGAGTGCGTAAGTAAGCGGAACAACAAATCAACGTTTCTCTCTCTCCCGCCTTCATCTCTCTCTCTAAAATCAATCAATAATTTTTTTAAAAAACTAACTGAGAGTAAATGAATATAGGTGAAAGTACTTTGAAAATGTATGATTCATTATCAGAGTGACTCTCACAAAAACCCACCATTTCTTGGGTAAGCAACAGGCGTCTGCAGCCCGCTCTCCTCCACCCGTCCGCCCTGCCAGCCGACCAGAGGTGACCCAGCATTTCACAAGGTCGGAGCCTAGCAGCCTGTACCAGCAGCCGGACTGCAGTCCCAGCCCCAGCGGCCCTGCTGTTCCATCCTTCTCGCCCTCCAGGGCGACCCTTTGCCCTGAGAATTCACTCGAAGTCCTTTCTGTCACACTGCCAGTAACCCTATCTTTACAACCTGAAAAAACTCAGCACGGATTAAAATGCAAAGGACCTCCAGAGGAAAGGAAAACTGTGGACCAGAATTCGCTCTTTTTCACAGGAGCCCTGGAGTATTTGCCTCTTGTCCCTCTGCCGCCTCCAGGACCGAGGCCGCGGGGACTCCTGCTGGGGTGTCCCCTACCCGAGGTTGCCGCTGAGATGAGCAGCTTTCTTATCCTCCAAAGGAACGCCACCTCCGCAGTACGTTCGGGACCAAGAGATTAAATCTAGGATTAAGAATAAAATTCGGCTTTCACAGCCAAAGCTTCGGAGTTCAGGCTGTTTGTTCACCCGGCCTGCGGCAAAGTGTAAACTATAGGTTCAGGCTTTGTGTAAAGAAAGCAAGCTGGGGTCCCCCGGAAGAGAAACACCAGCCAGAGCCTGTGTGTCTTGGGGTGTCAGTGTTTCCCGATTATTGAATTATCTGAGCCTCAATGAAAAGAAATGAAATTATGCGTGGAGGGTCCAACACAGGTAGTGCGTTTTGATCGCTGTTTTCTACTCCCCAGAAAAGAATGTATCCAACAAAATGCAGAGTCACGCTCCTTTCTGTTTGCTCATAAAGAAAAATGCTTTCCGTGCAGAAACTTCAAGTCAGAGGAAATGCCAGGCCTCCAAAAGCAGTTAGTATCAGACAAGACAGCCAGACATGAGTGCCCTGCTGACAGCCGGGCCCGTGACCTGGGACCTAAGCCCGTGTCTCTCATCACAAGTGGGTTTTTGAACTGCTTGGGGTGCCCACAGAACCCACCTCAGTGTTCTGGTTCTTTGATGTACAATTCTGTGCCTTCTTTTATGGAGCGTGGCTTTAACTGCCTAGTTATTCTTTCCACAAACCCCGGCTGACGCTCCCTACGGAGGAAGCACCGGGAAGAAGGGTCTGTGAGAGCACTTAGGAGAGTTTTGATACACGTAAAGACGAATGGGCCATCCAAAGGCCTGAGCGTGGGTCCCTCCTCCAAATCAAGGTGCCCCTTCTGGACTGCCTGCCGGTGCCCTCTTCCCATCCGCTTCAAAGTGGCTCTTCAACCCCCGGCAACCGAGAGAGGAAACCTCTACTTCAGCAACATGGCTCCATCAGCCCCTCCCTCCCTGACCACAGAAGGGGTCCGTTCTGGAAGGGGGGTGTGTGTGAGTGTGCGTTCATCCTCCCCGAACAAGAGCGCTCATCTGAACTGCAGATGGTGGAAGAATTTGCTATTTTAGGCAATCCCACATTCTGGTTAATATGAAATTTGCCACTTACATGAATCACACCGGGTGGCGAGCAAACAGGAGAAACAGCTCACAAGGTGGTGATTCCCTTTGCATTAATCAGGACCGTGCGCACCGCCGGGTTTAATAACAAAATAATATACGTGTTCTTGGACAGCTGATACTTTGTTTCTGTGTATCACGATCACTAGTAACGGCTGTTAAATATCACATGGGGAAAGCAATAAACAGTTCAAGCCATACAAAATTAGAATTAACTGAGTCCCTTTGTCGCCCTGGCAGAAGCTACTAATCACATCATTATTAATTATGCAGCCAACAGCCAAAATGCTTGTAGCCTCTTTGGGGTTAAGAAGATCTATTACATATTAAAGTCTAGCATCTGTAAACCACGGGAAACAGAACAAAATTAGGAAAACAATGAAGTGAATGTGTTCAACCTGAACAATTCTGCAGAGAAAGCTGCTCTAGTTGGGAGAACACCCGCTTTAGACCAGGCGCTGTGCTGGGTCTCTGCATAGTTGATTCATTTTGGCCTCACCACACCCAGGGAGACCCGTGTGGGCCATCCTCACACGAGAGACGAGGCACCGAGGCCTCTAGGGATGATGTTACAGGCCCAGGAGCAAAGGACCAGGGCAGAGACTCAGACCCAAGTCCACGTCCCTCCAAAGCATCCGTTCCGATCCCTGAACAGCAACGCCGTGAAACGGGGACCGCGTAGAGGAGTATAGGAAACACCTTTAACAGATATAGTTTCAAACACTTGGAAAACAAACCACGCTTCTTAGAAACCATGTCTTCACGTTCACCATCGAGCTTCCCGAAGGCCATCCCCACCCCTGTGCTCACTGCAGCGGCGTTCACAGCAGCCAAGGTGTGGAAGCAGCCCAGGGGCCCATCAGTAGGCCCATCCATATTACACAATGGAATACTACTCCGTCACAAAAAAAGAGTGAAATTTTATCATTTGCAACAGCATGGATGGCCCTAGAGGGTACTATGCCAAGTGAAATAAGTCAGACAGAGAACAGACAAATACTGTATTATTTCACTTCTATGTGGAATCTAAAGAACAATATAAATGAACAAACAAAGTTGAAACAGACTCATAGACCCAGAGGACAGACTGATGATCGCCCTGGAGGAGAGGGACTCAGGGACTGGGTGGAAAAGGTGAGGGGATTAGGAAGCGCAAACTGGTACTTACAGAACAGTCATGGGATGTCAACACAGCACAGGGAATACAGTCGGTAATAACTATGATAATAGTTATAATGTATATAATAACTATATACATTGTAATAACTGTGTGTGGTGCCAGGTGGGTGCTGGACTTACTGGAGGAACGCTTGGTAAAGTATTTGATTGTCTATTCACTATAATGTACACCTGACATGAATACAAAACAATATTGAACGTCAGCTGAAACTGAAAAATAAAACGGAGTCTTCTGAAGGTAAATGGAACTGGTGCGCGTCAAGAGTCTCAGAGGATGTTCCTTGTGGGGCCGTGGTTCCTCCATCGGTCCTTGGCCCCCACACTGTTCCCAACCACAGGCCAGGGACAGAGAGGCACGAAGGGAATGAAGAGCCGTCCACCACGCTCAGTGTCCTCAGGGACAGCTCTGACGTCACTTATCTCCTCCTTCCAAGAATCCTGGGATGGCCTTGCAGGGACCGGTGACAGATACTGTCAGCGAAGTCCGTGAAGACACTGGGGCAACGGTGCTGAGAAAGGGCTGAGTCAAGCTTCCCTTAAACTCCAGCTGACGCTCTGTCCTGGGGAGCATGGGCAGTGTGAGGGGACGGAGGCCGGGCCCGGCGGGTCATGGGGCAGAGCTCTGTCTGGGTGTGCGCAAGTTAGAGGACAGGTCCTCGGAGGACGGATCTCGAGAGTCAAGCAAACGTGAGCCCCTGACGCTGCCAGGAACCCGTGTTCTTGGCGGGATTGTAACCTCGTGTTAGACCCTAAAGCAGGGGTGTCAAACTCATTTTCCCCGGGGGTCACATTAGCCTCGTGGTTGCTTTCAAAGGGCCGAATGTAATTTTAGGACGGTATAAATGTAACTACTCCTTGACTAGGGGCAAGGAGCTCCGTGCTGCCGCCGGGTAGAAACAAGGTGCCGGGCTGGAGGGCCGGATTCTGCCCGGCAGCCTTGCGCTTGCCACCTGTGCCCCGATGGGTGGTCAGAAGCAGCGGCCCTCCCCGTCACGGCCCTGAGGGAGCTGAAAACCGGGGCAGGTGTGAGAAGGAGACTTTGTCCCGCCTTTCTCCCAGGGTGCACCTGTGTGTCTACCTTGTCATGAGAGAAGCAACCTTAAACCAAGTGACACAGGTAGGTGACTCGAGTTTCCTCTTCTTCCCCATCCCCCGTATTCCTCCTTGGTGGCAGTCACGTGATTGCTTTGGCCTTTCCCAGGCCAGCAGAGGGACTCTGTGCCACTCCCCACCAACTGCACAACAGCGGGGGTACCCCACCGAACCCCTCTTTATCCAGGCCCTGCATCCCAGGGGGGAAATTAGCCTGAATCAAGGAAAAGGTTGCCTCACCTGATGCTGCCCACGGTCTGTGCGTGGGCAGGTGTGACAGCCTTCCCACCTCTGAGTGACCGAGCCCCTGACCATGGGCTCACGTGCCCATGGACTGTCCCATCCGGTTCCTAACTCTTGTACTTGCCCATAACAGAAAAGTCTGTGGCTGCTGCTTATTCTGTAACACGCCCTAGTGAGTGTTCACTACTAAAGGCAGGCAGTGACCTTGATGGAGTAATCGGGGATTTGAAGACCGACTCTATATTTAATTGTATTAAGGAAATATTAACTTTCTATTAACAAGTGAGAATGGTGTTGAGAATATATATATGAATATATATATATATTCATATATATATAAGAGAGACAGAGAAGATTGAATTACAGGATTTCTGGGACTGGTTTCCTAAGAACAAGGGAGGGGGTGCAGCAGGTAGGGGTGCAGGTAAAACAGACCCCTCCAGGACTTGATCCTCGCTGAAGCTGGGTAAGAAGCTCGTCCTGTTACGTTTTGTTTTGTTATGTATTAGAATTTTTCGATAATAAAAATCTCCTCTAAAAAGAATCAAAATTGGTTAAAATTCGTACTTTAAATTCCCACTAGAACATCATATTTTTCAAAAATACTTTTCACATGGGCAGCTTTCATAATTGCGTTAAATGGAATAGGCAGATCTAGAACTGTCCATAAGATACTGCGTATGGTACAGATTCCCATAGGCCTGTAAATAGAAGAAACGACTCAAAATGTGAATCCTGGCCGGCAAGACTGCATATTTTTCATAATTCATTGTTGCCTTTTTGTATTTTTTTCAAACTTTCTAAAAAGAAAATACGTTTATAATGTTATAAAGTGTGTGCATGATGCGTGCGTGCGTGTCTCTCCCAAGTGGACAGCATCGTGGTGAGAAAAGACGGACTCGGTGCATGGCTCTGCTGTTCCGCTGTTCCCCGGGCTTCCAGGCCCTGGCCTTGCATGGGGCTGCCCGCGGGGGCGGAGCATTGGGAAGGGCCATGCCCCCTGTGGTTGGAGGAGTCAGGAGGAGGAGGGCCTGGGAAGAATGGGCCATTTTCAGTAGAGAACGAGTGGTAGTTACTGGTCTGATCGCTGTGTACTTTGCATCTGGATCTGCCACACCTTTCTTTATCGTGAGACGCAACTGCTTAAGAAATAAGGACATTTTTAGCTACTCTGTGGAACAGACAGGCAAAGGAGAGTTTTAAGAGGTGCAATCTCTTTGAAAAATGGATCAGACTGCTGCACTCAACACACTAGACATAAATAAACTTACGGCATGAAAATAAGCCACATGGCCTCATATTGTTAACGGTGATTCTCTCTGGGTGGTGGCATTCTTGTTCATTTTGGTTTTTGTTTGTTTCCGTGTATTGTCTTCCATTAAATAAGTACAATGTTATGATCAGAAAAATACAGCCTGAAAAGTTAAAGCTAGATTTATTGTACTTCTTCATAAGTAAAGGCTTATATATAGAGCAATTTAACACACAGGTATAAAGAATAATATATATAGTTAATATATATTGTAATTAATATATATGTTAGAATACAATGTGATAACTACATATGATAGTACATATAAATAATATAATACAGCATGACTATAAGTAACTAATACCTGTAAGTAATTTCAAGAGAAATTTGCATTTCCTTTGAGAGTATACGCCAGGCCTGTGGACGATGTTGATACAAAGTCCTTCGCACGGCCACCGCTACGTGGCGCTGCTCTCGCCTTCGCGTATTCGATTCCTCCATGGTCACGTTTCACCTTCTGTCCAATCCCAGGTATCTCCATGCCAGTACCCGTCTTCGGGCTTCAGGACGATTCCAAGGTCTTTAAAGAAGGGAGCTGCCTCCTCGCCGATGATAACTTTGTCCTGATCGGCTCCTTCGTCGCATTTTTCATCCCCTTAACCATCATGGTAATCACCTACTTTCTAACGATCAGGTCGCTGCAGAAAGAAGCCACTCTGTGCTTGAGTGACCCCGGCGCACGGGCCAAGCTGCCTTCGTTCAGCTTCCTGCCACAGAGCTCGCTGTCGTCCGAGAAGCTCTTCCAGCGGTCCACGCAGCGGGAGCCGGGGGCCCACGGCCGGAGGACTATGCAGTCCATCAGCAACGAGCAGAAGGCCTGCAAGGTGCTGGGCATCGTCTTCTTTCTGTTTGTGGTCATGTGGTGCCCCTTCTTCATCACCAACATCATGGCCGTCATCTGCAAGGAGGCTTGCAACGAAGAGGTCATCGCCGCCCTGCTCAACGTGTTCGTCTGGATCGGGTACCTGTCCTCGGCGGTGAACCCGCTGGTGTACACGCTGTTCAACAAGACCTACCGCTCGGCCTTCTCGCGGTACATTCAGTGCCAGTACAAGGAGAACAAAAAACCGTTGCAGCTGATTTTGGTGAACACCATCCCAACCTTGGCCTACAAATCCAGTCAGCTCCAAAGGGGGCGTAAAAGCAATTCAAAGAAAGACACCGAGACGACCGCCGAGAACGACTGCACGACCATGGTTCCTCTGGGAAAGCAGAACTCCGAAGCCGCCCCTACGGACCAGGTCAGCACAGTGAACGAAAAGGTTAGCTGTGTGTGATGGGCCGGTTGCCGTGGCAACCGTGGAGGGCGCACCGAACGGATTGCCACCAGTCAGGGGAAGAAGAAAAGAAAAGGTTATAGGGAGACTGGAGAAAAAAGTGAGGGAGGCCCCGTGAAACCAACAATCACATCTGGACGCCTCATTTTATTCCGTCCGTGTAAAGCAGGGCTAAGTCCCGGAAAACTGCACTTCACAAATGTTCCGACAGCGTTTCGACTGTGAGCTTTACGACGCTTCTTTTTAACATTGTGAACGATATGTCTTTAAAATAATTAGCTTTTGTTGTATAATTATAATGAGGCCACAAATAAGTCTAAAATAACTTCTGTTTTCCAGTCCGAGCCTGGCTGTTATTATGTTGTTAATTGATGGCAATGAGTTGGCCACCTGCCGCTGTAAATAAAAATAGCTAGAAATAGTGAAAAGTCAGTGAACACAATGGCCTCTTAAGGAAAAATGCTCTTTACACACTTACCATGGTACGTATTTAGAACAACAACAAAAAAAATAAGTCACTAAGAACAGTGTTACAAATTCGGTCTTGCTAAGATAATTAAGTTCAATACTTGACAACTTTTCCTTTCCGGCCTTTTCCTAGATGCCACTTTGAAACAGTCACAAACTCGCTGGCATCCGCGGCATTTCAGGTCCACGCTTCTCAGAAGTGAAAAGGATTTTAAATGTTGTTTTCAGAACTATCGCTGCTTTCTCTCCTGCTACCTGAGCTTTACTCTGAAGTTCAAAGGCGGTCTTGTTCACTATTTGTCTGTCCCAGTAGCTGCCCTATCAAAGGGATAATTTCACATCACCAAATACATTTTCTAGAAACTGCTTCTCCGACACAGCACCACAGAGACACTGGGTACCTCACCCTTTGCGACGGCCTCACGCATGCGCTCTTGGGGCCCTGAGGTCACCCTGTCAGCACTGAGGAGTAAACTCAGGGTTTTGGCTACTGACAGCAATAGAGTCTTAGATCATCTCTAAAACAGATGACTTTCCTGTGGGCACCCGCCAATCAGGTAAACCGATGCTCTCTGAATAATCCGTCTGGATTCTTTACTGTTAGCTTTGGGTTCACAATCTCTACTGAGTGTACACTATCTATGAAGTCATGTCCTAGGTGCTCAGGATATAAAAATACTTAAATAAGGTCTTGGCCTTTAAACAAAATGGCCTAATTGGAACGGTCCTCGGCAAAAATATTGACAGACGTAGTTTGAGAATCAATTCAAGTTGTTTCTTTCTGACCAGGTTCAGAAGGCCATTTGTTTCTGCAGCTGAGGGTGGTTTTCTCAGCGAGTTTCCTGATTATTGGCCAGTGAATATCAACCAAACACAGGAGAGGGAAAATATCACTTGAAGTCAGAATTCGCAATTAGTTTTGAAATTCGCACTTCAACCTGGACCCAACCTGTGACTACCAAAGTTTTGAAGAAACTTTTTGCTCTACTTCCCGAAAAACTTACTCATTTATTCCCCACAGACACTGGGCTCCCTAATTTAAAAAAAAAAAAAAAAAAAAAAAAAAACAGTGATATCATGTTTTCTGTTGAATGAGAAATAGGTTTTTACTCTATGCCATTTGAAAAAATTGAAAAACTAAAAACCAGGAAACATGGGAGGTGCCACTGTGTGATGTGGAAACGCGTCAGGGTTATGCTAATTGTGTCCTTACAGATACACGGACGGGTGTTTATCTCAAAGCTGGAATTTAGGGCGAGCCACTCCCATCGAGGCCGCATTCGGTCTGAATTACTTTAATGATTACACCAGACTAACTGATAAAAACACAAGCGTTAAAAATTAAGAAGTCTCTGCTCTTATGTGTTTTTGCCTTAGTTTATAACTCTGCACAGCTCATTGTATAGTAAAGAAAAGATTGCAGGTCCCACCCAGGTACTCCGTCTGGATCAGAAATGAACACACATACTGCCTGACAGATGTCTTTTGATGACACATATATTACAAACGTGTACGTTTTTCTCTCCATAAGTAATTATTCGAGTGTATACCTGTGCAGACATGTTCCCATGCACTTTATTCAATATTTATATATTTATACAGAGGAGAAGAGTCATCGATGAGAACACCCAGTACGTACGCATGTTTGTGTCCTGTCCATGTCAATGTGAATTCCTGCCCTAACGTTTGTATGACTTTCCGCTGCGGGTGAAAATGTAACAAGCATCAGTTCTTTAAATAAACTGGAAGTTGACCTACGTGTATGGGGAGACTGTAACATAGTTCTACGGGGGTTGTGAAAACAATGGTCCTTACATAGAGTTGGTTGATTTTAAATAAAATGGCCACCTTTGGGCCTGTTGTTTAGTCTGGAAGACTTTGGGACTTTTAGATCCATCCCTCACCCCACTGAAGCACCACCCTTGAATGATTTATGGATCTGTCATTAAAGAGCCCAGCCCTAGTCAATACTATTAAAATGGAGTAACCAACCCGACTCTACTAAGTTGAATAGGAGGTTCCTCTATATTTAAAGAAAGAAAAATGCCATAATTAGGAAAATCTGGTTCAAGCATACTTAATCTCTGGTCTACAGCGCCATCTCCTGGTCACTTTGTACAGTGATATTGTAGCCAAATGGAATGAAGTTACTGTAGCGCTTTTGGCAAAGGGTGCTTCTCCCATTTGTGCATCAGTGAAGCATATTTATTAAGTGTTAAATTATTCTGTGCCATATGTAACAAAAAGTCAAGATTATTTTATGTAATGATTTTAACCAAGCCTATTCTAAAAGATTTTAAGAAAGAAAGAAAGACTACTTGTAAATAAAGTCTACTCAAAAATTAGTGCAATTCTGTGAGTCCATTGCTGTGTCTGCTAAAGAGCATTCGTTGCTCAGAACCTCCCAGGCTGGAAACTCCCGGCATCCCTGAGATTCGCTGAGGGCACAATGCCTGTGTTTCTGGAGCCCAGTCCCAGAGCGAGGACCCGTCTGGCCAGGTGAGGTTCACAGCCGTGATCTGCTTTCCAGCTCTCTCCAGCGGACACATGCTCCAGGTTGGAGCGCTAGGTCTGGCTCCCCACAGCCTAGAAATGCAGTCAGCCAGCCACTGCTGCACCCCCGACACATGCACACAGGTGCCTGATTTGTACAGGTGTGCCCCAAGACATGCGCGGTGCATTCACACACATGCACACACACGTTCACAGGAGCTGGTTTCAGAATCAAAGCAAATCAAGGAGACACAGCATCATTGAGTAAACAAAAAGTTGTCCCAATGCGTCATTTCACCTTGAACTATAGGAAAATTCTGTGAAGTAAGAACAGTGGGCATCTTCTCCAGGTGTTTATTGTTCTAGGTATTGAGTACCTGCCCTGTCCAGGTAAGCTGATTGCTTTGCTTGTTTCACCTGAAGGAATCCTCACACCATAGATGGAGAAACTGAGCCTCAGAGTGGTAAGTACCATGCCCGAGGGCACAGAGCCGGCAAGAGAAGAGGCAAGTTCCAGCCCGGATCATTGGACTCTGAAGCACCCATCCTTTCCCCTGCTCAGTCCGGGAATGGGGGAAGAGCCCTGGGTTCAGAACCAAAAGGTGCAAGTCCCCATCTCAGCTTTCCTACTCACTGGTCATATAAACTTAGACACGTCACTTAATTGCTCTCTGTCTCAACATTATTGTCTCTAAAATGGAGCTGCTAGCCCTGGCTGGTGTGGCTCAGCGGACTGAGCGCCGACCTGTGAACCAAAGGGTCACCAGCTCGATTCCCAGTCAGGGCACATGCCTGGGTTGTGGGCTGGGTCCCCAGTAGGGGGTGCACTGGAGGCAACCACACATGGATGTTTCTCTCCCCCCAACTCTAAAAATAAATTTCAAAAATAAAATAAATAAATAAATAAATAAATAAAATGGAGCTGTTACAACCTGCCCTGGCTGACAGTCCCTTATGTGAGGTCATGGCGATGGTAGCACCTGCCGACCCGCCAAACACCCTGCCAACGTTACAAGTGTGTTGTTATTAAAAAGGAAAAACCCAAAGCATCTGTGTGCCACTAGGCACCAGAGCAAATTCCAGACAAAAACTATGGGATGGGCAATATTATCATTATTAACAGCTTCTGCTATTCTCTCCGTGGATGCTTCTCATTCTTAAAAACTTTTGGCCCCCGCTTTGTCCTTACCGGGAGGCAGACTTCTCTTTGTTGCTACTTTTTTCTCCCGCTTCCATCAAAACGTCCTGATCCGATGTTCCATGCCCCTCTGCTAGGGCAGCAGAAGGAACTGGAGCTGCCAAACTGTCGTCTGTCTCCGAGATCCCGGGAGCTGCCCACCTCAATGATAATCCGAAAGGCAAAAACCAAAGGCAAACACTTTAGGAGCCCAGGAGACAAGTGAGAACAAAATCTGGGCACGAGAAATGTTCCCCGGGTATTGTCCAAATAATCCACAGAAAAACAAGTACTTTCAGACACTACACAGTCCATATAAAGTGTTAGAACTTGACACTGAATTTTAATTTACAATAATAATGCTTTTGAAAGAAACATCTGTGGCTTTGAAGATTTTATTCTAAACTGAGAACACTAATAATATGACTAAGCTCTTTCGCAAGTTTTCTAGTCAATATGCAATGCAACGAAACTTCGTTGTTAATTTTTTATTATTTTTGCAGGTGCCTCGCAGAAACAAATGGTTTCCCCGTTTTCCCTTAGTGGGGTACACACCAATCCTAGCTCTGCTCTTCCTTGTTGACCTTGAACACCAGCGTGTCCACCTGAGCCGACACGTTGTGGGAAGTTTTCACACCCAGGCGGAGCCTCAGGATCTGCTGTCACCCGTTCGTCACAGCAGAAGACCGAGGCCGGAAACCCGGGTCCGCCGGCTGCCACTGCCGCACCTGGGCCAGCCAAAGCCTCCTCCCCCTCAAGCGTCTAACAAAGGATGTAAAGCCAATGACCTTTCCAGGGGTCTCTTCTAGGTCTCTGCTTCTCTGAGTACTAAGGAATCCCGCCAAGCTTTTGATAAACCAAGGCACAGTCTCATGTGGTAAGAATATTCTGGAACTTACAGCTCTCACCTTCTCTTAAATTCTTTAGATGAATATCAAATAAATGACAGCTTTAACTTTGGTATGGGAAACCTATGAGGAAAAGAAAAGTGTTAACGACCTAAGGAGTTCCTAAGATGTAGACCAAGCATGAAGAACTCCCACTGAAGCATTTTTCTCGCAGCGGCCTCTCTTCCGTACAGCTGAGCTGCTAGGAGGTACCGGCTGCTTTTCCGACCAGCCCCCAGGGTTTCTGAGGAACAAGCGCTCCCGCTATTGTGTGAGTTCAAGTCCCATGAAGGGTTAACATGTAAAAGCCCCAATAGATTTAGAATTCATGGTGCAGAGACGACCTCTTTTTTAAAGCTAGGTATTTGTTGAAAATGAGCCAAGGTCACTTAAGTTTTTATTTACAATTAGGATTATGAGCTCTTAAAACGGCCTCTATTCCGGCATCTGGAGACAGCACCCTTTGTGCCTCCTGCCCTTCCTTATTTCAGATGTTGGAGGGCACCTGTTACTCGGATGACCTGGCCGCAGCCGGGGCGACCCCAAGGGCAGAGCCGAGACGCACCCCTCGCTCCAGGCTGTCTCTGTGCAAAGTGATTCCAGAGAGCAGAACGAATTAGGGAAGGAGCTGAAGTCCATGTAAGGGAAGGTGTCCCCGGCACCGCCGAGGATTAGGACTCAGTTACGCTGCTAGTACTCCGAGGTGACGTGGAACTCTTCACCATACTGGCAACCAAAATCAGGGTTGGGCCAAACGCGCCTGGTGGAGATCTTGTGCGAATATTTCACCCAGCTGGTGATTAATTGAGACCCCCAAGATCGATACGCCTCCTCAGCAGAAAGTGGTGTTATTGTAGTTAGTAACGATGCTTACACAAACAAACATTTACATTGTGCAGTCACATCTGAACTTGTTTCTGAGACCCTATGGCCAGCACACTCATTCCATGTAGAGTCGAACTCGAAAGCATCTAGGCATTTTAACTCATTTCAGAACGGATGCCACAGTGAATCCCTTCCAGCCCTGAGAGACTGCGCCCGCGGAAGCCGCAGATGACCCAACGAGGCACCCGGCGGACCTAACACAGAGATGTCAAATTCTGTGGATGAAGGCTGCTTACTGAGCCCAACCCCCTCTGCGCGCTTGATTATTTAGCCCAGGGGAGAGATCTAAACTACTGAAACGGAGTGAACAACAGGAAACGTGCCCGGCAAATTTAAGAGAGAGAGGAGTTTTGACACCATCCCGTCTGGGCTCCTTACTCACCAGAAGTAGCGATGAAGCGCTAGGAAACTTAGAGAAATTACCCAAGATCCCCCCGCCTAGCAGCGTCGGAGCCAGCAGGAGGGCTCAGGCCTCACACCAGCCTGCCCCTGCAATCTGAACTTCTCTCCTCTTATACGAAAAATGAACTGAAAACGGGCCCATTGGTTTATGGTTCCTATAATTATTTGGTCACATAGCCAAAAATCTATCTAAATCAGGTGGAGACCCGTGTAGCAAACTCATCGATCCTCCAGGCAGGGGTGCTGGTGAGGGTCCCCGACGTGTCTGCGATCCCGGAAACGTTACGGATGGGGAGTCTGGCGATGGGATTACGTTTCTAAAAGGAAGGTGTTTGTTGGGGGACGTATCCAGGCCTCTCTATAAAACGTACGTTTGTTTTGTTGAGCCCGCTGGCTTTGTCAGAAACTAGCCTAGTTAATCCTGGATAACCCCACTCGCCTCCTCGAGGACACCCCCTGCGGGAGTGTCCTGTCCCCGGGGGGCAAAGCCACCGCCGGATGCTGACGGTGCAGCTACTCCAGACCTCAGGGAGAAGCGCATGCATGGGGGCGACGGGCAGAAGTGTTACAAACATACAACTTGGCAATTTGCTTTAAGGGGAAAAGATGAAAATTAGGATGTTCAAATTCACTCTCTCCAGGCTCCACTATTGAACTTGTACATCCTATGACCCAGGGCTCACCATGGGGATATCTATGAAAAGAATATCCAAAAGATGGAAATTAAGTCAACATAAACAAGCAGACCAAAAAAGAATTTTTTAAAAAGGAAACAAGGAAATTACAAAGATATAAAATAATATTTAAACAAAAACTAACTTACTCAGCATGTACACATTTGTATGATTTAATGTTTAAAAATAAGATGGCGCCTTTTTTTTCTGAGTGCCCCCCAAATAGGAAATGTTAGTTACTCGTGAGCGATTGCTTACGAAGAATGTAGGACAACTAAGCATTTTCAAGACTGCAGAGCAAGAACAGCGGGGACGGCACGGAATGCCACCCTGTGCTCATCCAACGCCTGTAGTCACCGCGGTGCTCGCCTCCGATGGACTCGGCCCCGCCCTCGTCTGCAGGAGCATGTGGAAGCTCTGACTCACGTCTGGGCCTTCCCCCCACCCCCACCCCCCACTCCCACCAGATGGACCTGAACGAGTCCTGAAACCCACAAGGACCCTCGAAAAAATTAAATGTTGAGGTAGATCCTTGAACGGGATTTGGCCTCGAGTCGAACACATGATGACTACTAACATTACTAGCTAAACTGAAGAGCAAAGAAGTCACTCTGCTTGTTGGGAGGACCTGCCTGCCTATGTCCCACAGAAATGGGGACAAAAATGAAGGCACAGGGACCTCTAGAGTGAACAAAGCATAAAAATTCCATAAAAACTCAGGAAATCTTGCCGTTTGCGACAACATGAATGAACCTAGAGGGTATTATGCTGAGTAAAGTAAGTCAGAGAGAGAGAAATACCATATGATTTCACTTATGTGTGGAATCTAAAACACAAATGAACAAGCAAAGCAGAAACAAACTCCTACATTTAGAGAACATTTTGATGGGGGAGGTTGGAGGAATGGGGGTCAAAGGGGAAGAGATTAAGAGATACAAATTGCCAGTTATAAAAACAGGCACAAGGATGCAGTACAGCACAAAGAATATAGTCAATAACATTGTAACAACTCTGGTGTCAGATGGGTACCAGACTTACTAGGGTGATCACTTTGTAAGTTTCGTATGTGTCTAATCACAATGCACACCTGAAACTAATAGGCAGGGCGGGGCAAAAGTAGGCTTACAGTTGTTCGTATGGAAAATAATACAATAATTAATAAATAATAATACAAGAATAAACTGTGGTTATTCTTGTACTTGCAACTGTAAACCTACTTTTGCCCCACCCCGTATTGTCTGTTAAGTACAATTGAAAAATTCTTAGAAATTATTAATAAAAAAATAAAAAGGAAACTGTGCATTTTCTATCCGTTCTCGACAACTTGCAAGGTTGTTTTAGTCGTGACACTGCAGAATCAACTCCCCAAATTCAGGTTCGTGTACCCGATGCGCTAGTTGGTCAAAACACAGGGACACTGGTGCTCCGAGACAGAGAAGTCTGATTGGGTTCGGGGGAGATGCGATGGGAGGAGAGCAGATTCTCTCAAATCTCTCTCAAAAAGCAACAGCAGGGAGTTTTTCTGCGGCTATGTAGTAAGGCAGGGGAAGTTCCCAGGAACTGAGAGAGAAGTCTGTGTTTCTTCAGTCACAGATAACTCTTCATGAAAGCTCCTTGCGGCTCTGGAGTATCTTCTCCCGCGTGCCACGGAAACAGCACGTCGGCGGCACCGAGTTCCATGGTGAGAACAAGGCCTGCTGGGTTGGAGAGCCAAGGCTCTGCAAAATAGCTCCTAAGTGCCAATGATGTTATCTTTAAAGCAAAAAGCAGAAACCAGACATCTCGTGACCACTTATGAAGTTATCGCTTTGTGCTTAACTAGCTCTGTTTTTCTATTATCTCAAGCAAAGTGTATTTCTAAACATTTCTCCTGGAACTTGATTCACAGAACACGACTAACATGCTTTCTTACTCTGTGACCACAAGCTACATGATAACCAAATCCACGGAAACATTTAGTTAAAGCCAGTACCTCCATTCTAATTCAGAATTAAATAATTTAATTCTAGCTGCTAAAAATACTAGGGGCATTAAAATCACTCAGTGGGAAGAAAATTTTGGTTCAGTGATGATTTGTATTTAAAATTAGTAGAAAGAAAAAAAGAGCGGCTTTTCATTTCGGTGCTTTCGCAGAACAAAAACATTATTTTGAGTAGATAAATGCTATCTTCAGGCTGAGTCCCCGTGGATCCACAGGTCCGCAGGTTTGGGCCACAGACTAGTTCACTGCGGCCAAATAGCCTGGGCCGCCGAACCGGTGCTGGGAGGCGATCGATCTTCCGAGCAGCGTTCATATTTACAACGTCGGTGCGGTGCCGCAGGGGTCATTCACCCCGCAGTCCTCTCAGCAGGGCCCAGTGCGAAGGAAAACATGGGGCCTCTTGCTCAAACGCAGTAAACACGGCGGCACAGTAACAAATTAAACCAAGGAGAGAATTAACCACATGCAGGTCCTTCTGAGCTAGGAATCCTGTTCTGCTGCACAGGTTGCCACCCATGAAACTGGCCCTGGCTTTCAAATATTATCTACGCTCTGTCAGTGTACCTGTTGGTTTTGTTTTGTTTTTTAAGGCTTTTTTGCAGTTGGGTTAATTTTCTCAACAGGCAAAGTACACTCACAGTTCATCAAGCAAAAGGTCAAAGAAGACCGTGGTAAGCCATCAACTAGCAACTGTTACTCAGTTCAGACAACTTCTTCGGTTGAGAGAAGGGAGAGAGAACACTGGCGGAGCTCTTCCTATGTCCCTGGAGATTTAAAAATGGCCCTTGTTCAACTCCAGGTGCCAAGTGGATGAACTGGCAAGATTCTGAGGTTGGGCCGAAGGAGACAAAATTACGTCCTGGTTTCCAAATAGCTTCAGAGCTACGTGGAAATCTTGTCCACCAGTTAAACTGGACCGGAGCCGAGGTTTATTCAAACCTAGGCACTTTCCTGCTGCCTCGGGGAAGACGGTGGACCCGTCCCGCACCAGGAGAGAGCGGGAATGTGGGGGCGGAGCCCTCGGGGCGGGGCCGTGGACGACGGAGGCGAGGATAGGTGGGTGTCAGAGGGGCGGGGCGGGGCCCGGGCCGCCATGTTGGGGCCCCGCCTTCCGGTTCCGTGTGCCTCTTCCATTACTTCCGTCTGCGCCGCTGGAGGTAAGCCTGGGTCTGTGCAGAGGCCCGAGGTCCTGCGGGCACCTGGGTCTCGGGCTGCACCGGAGCTCCACGGGGCCTGGGCGGGGCGGGCGCGGAGGGCGCCGGCGAGTCCTGCAGGCGCGAGCGCTGAGTCTGAAGGAGGCCGAGGGCATGGGGCACTGGGGCTGGGACTGTGTCCCAAATTTCCTATCAGTTCCCTGGGATTCTAAGCGTGTGTTACTCGGGGCGCTCGGGCGTGCCGTATCCGAGAGGCAGCCGTATCCGCTGCATTTCCACAGATCTTCCCAAAATGTACACCCAGTGTATTGAGCAAACAGGCCACAAAGCGCGTCACTAGTCGCCCCAGGTGCCTGGTTCCGGCAGATCGGCGGCCACCTGGGCTGCGCCCGCGTCTGGGACGGCTCAGGGCTGGGCGTGTTGCCGGTGCAGTTGGAGTCCTGTAGTGTCCTGGGGGACTTTCCTGGTGGCATGGTCCGGGTGGCGTGAGCAGACTCTGTCGGAGGTTATTTGTGGATCCGGGAATAACAGTAGCAGACATTTGTGGACATATCATAGCTAACAGTGTTTTCTAAGCAGTACTTGAATTAACTCATTTAGTCTCTGAAACAGCCCTATTACATCCATCGAGGCGTGCAGGATTACATGGATTGCCCAAAGTCACTAGAGTACGTGGTGAAGCCAGAATTTGAACCAGGAGGGGTCGGCCCCAGCACCTGCTCTAAAAACGTTACACCGTGGTCTTGAGCAAAGCCACCCAGACGATACTAGAAGCTTCCAGACGATACTAGAAATCTACACAGTGGACTTCAACTGACGTAAAAGAGAAAGTGCGGCCAGAAAAATAGTGTGGGACGATGGGAGACAAGTTTAAGAGCCCAGTGAGGGTGTTTGGAGTTCATGGGGGCCATATCTTCCCCCAAGATAAATGAAACCTATCTGGGCAAGCCAGCTGAGTTTTTATGAAGAGAGACTGAGCTTAGTGCACAGTTAAAGTGGGATGGAGGTGTATGTGGATGTGCTCAAGCATTTTCCATCGGACGGTTACTGTGGGCAAGCCAACCATGGTTTTTAAATTAGCAAAATATACTTAACACTACCAGGCACTTAAAAATGGTTAAGATGGTGAATTTTATGCTATGACTTTTAATCACAATTTTAAAAAACAGTGACTAACAATCCCCTCTCGGCTGTGTTAAGCCTGAAAATGTGACACATACGTATCTACTGAGCACTGCCACGTGGGGCTGATTTTGGTGGGACACACGAGAAGGAAACAGAAGAGGGGGCTGAGTTTTCATTTCTTGTGTTTAATTAGGATGGTGACAGAAGGAAGGCAAAGAAGGGGTAACTTCAAGACATTTTAAACAGGTTGGGTAAGACAGGCATGGATACAAAGAAAGCCAAAGAAAGGAAGGAAAAGAAATGGTTTGAAGGTGGGCGATAAGCTTAATTTTAGATAGCTGAGTTCTACCAGCCACCTGCATTATCTTAGAAGGATCCATCTAGAAATTCAAATTCTGGCACTAATGCTTGAGACCAATTGGATCTAGAGATGCAGCTTTAGATTCTTCCACCTGCAAGGTGTAGTTGACACTTAGGGAATGGGAGTTAGCGAGAAGAGTAGGAGTGGAAGAGAAAAAAACAGATGCTGAGTTTTCGTCGAGGAGAGGGTTTGGACAAAGACGTGACCGCCAGCGGTGCCGCGTCATCCAGCGATGCTGGGGAGACCTGGGTAGGCTGTGGAGGGCGGCGCTGAACAGAAAGAAAATGGGTCCACATCAGGGAGGGAGAGAGAATGGGAGCAAAGCACAAGTAGAGATGCATGGACCACTTACGAGTCTCGTGGGAAGGAGAGAATGGGTGCAGATACAAAGAACGGACTTCTGGAGGCTGGTGATGTTTAGTTGTAACAAGTAGAAGGAAGGAAAGTACAACTGGACAATTTGGCCTTTTAGGGAAATACCTGCTTTGTGAAAAAGGACAACCTTCCCTACTTTTTACCTGATGGCTTGGCACATACAGTGGGGTGCACTGAGAGAACCCTTCTCTGAAGAATACCGTTGTTCATTTCATCGACTGTCTAGGCAAATCGAGTCACTCCTGCTGGCTCTGTGACATTGTTTTTGTTTTGTTTTTTGGGGGGAAGGAGTTTGTTTTGTTTTTTGTTATTCTGCCCTACTCTGTTACTCCATTTCTCCCACAAACCCTGTTCTAGAACTTAAATGCGACATCTGTAAGACAGAGGACACCTCGTACGTATGGTGTAAGCGGTTGCTTATTTACTTGTTGGTCGCTTTGTGTCGGTCACCTGAGCATCATCCCTGAGCCCAGTCAGCTTCCCGCCAGGTCATCCTTTCCAGCCGGTCAGCGCAGTCGGCCTCAGGTCCTCTTCTCTCCCCTCTGTTTTCCTTCCGACATTACAAGTCTGACCTACAGCTCCTGGCCAGACAGATCTAGGCGTTTGAAACTTTCTCCCCTTTTCTAGTCCTCCCTCCTCTTCATTCTAGGGAGTCGACTACATCTCCTACTTCCAAATGATACTTTAAAACTTTTTAAAAATAATGTTATCTAAAAGGAAAAGAAGATAAACTTTGTTCGTGGGCATCTTATTCCAGCCAAAGTTGTTGACTAGACACCAGGCCTTGTGGCAAAGCAGGTGTTCAGGTAACGACATGAGTGGCCCAGAGGAGGTGGCGGGGCCGTTGGGGCAGCCGCGTCTTTCACACTGCTCCAGGGAGGACAGTCACCTGCCTCAGGAGAAGCGTGCGTCTTCTCTGTTGGGAAGATCAATCTGTCCTACATGGGTGCATAACCTTTGCTGGGAAAGGCAGGTCCGTTTATAAACCACTTGGTCTTTTTTCCCCAGGATCATCTACCCTTTGGTGCAGACAGAAGAGCAAGTCACAGCTGGACAGGTGAAGGTAAGTTTTATTTCTTGGGTGTTACTTGGAAAGCTGAATGAAAAATCTAAGAACTTGTTTTGAAACATTTTGCTCATAAAAAATTTAATGGAAAATGTAAATCACCTGGTGTACCGTGTCGTAAACCAGAGCGTACCGTCTGGTTCTTAGCTGATGTCCTGTTTCTTACCGGGCTTCTCTCTTCTTGATTTGTAATTGAAGGTAGTTTCTGAAATGGGTGGTTAGGGGGAAAAAAAACTTTAAAGCTTTTATTTTATTTTATTTTAATCTACTTTATCAATGTGTCTACTTTTAATATATTTCATTTTCAATTTTTAAAAAGCACTATTTTATTGTATAAATGTACCGTAGCTGTTTTATCTACTCATCGACCTATGGACACTTGGGCTGCCTCCAAATTTCGCTGTTGTAAATGATGCTGCAGTGATCATGGAGCGCATATGTGCTTCCAAATTAGTGTTTCAGGTTTACACAATGGCGTATAACTCAGCTGCAATGAAGAAAAGAATTTTACCCTATTTGACAGCGTGGATGGACCTGGAGAGCATTATGCTAAGTGAAATAAGCCAGTCAGAGAAACACAAGTCCTCTGTGATTCCGCTTACGTGTGGAATCTAATGAACAAAGGAAACTAACAAGCAAAACAGAGACAGACTTATATATGGAGAGCAGGCTGACAGCCTGGGGCGAGGGAGGGTATGGGGGTGCAGGGGTGGAGCCAAAAGGAAAGAACTCACGGACACGGACAACAGCGTGGTGATTGCTGGGTGGGGGGGTGGCGGGCGGTGGAGGTGGAGGAGGGTATAGGGTGATAAATGGTAATGGGAAAAATACAATAAAAAATGAACTATTAAAAATAATTTTAAAAACCAGTATTTTAACTTCGTTTTCTCTGACCAAGTAGAAAGTATCTGATTTTGGATTCGAATAAAGAACAGGGGAAGTAGACTAGTTGTACTTTGGAGAAATGAACAACTAGGGTGATAAAGGACAAGCTAATGTTTAAAACTTCCACGTAATAGGTAGTGAGCAGTGAAAAGGTCAGTTATTATTTCAACAACTAATCCTTAGGTGCTTCTGGTGCGCTAGAGGTAGACTCGGTGCGCAGCGTATTGGGAAAATACAAACAGTCTCTGCCGGGCTTAAGAAAGCAGGATTTCCTCGTGGGCTGATTCTGCAAATCAGTGTTATTCCTTGTGTGCATATGTTAAAGTTATGCGCCTGCTCATTATATAAGGTAGGATCGTGACCAAGAAGAGCTAATCTTCAATAATTAATAACATCTAGTGAGCAGTTTGTTGTTTAAGAGTTTGTCTTTTACACACTGAAAGCATAAATTTGAAGAGAAGGTGAGTCCCCTGTGTTTAATTGTAGTACCTTAATCCTACCAACTTAGTCAATCTTAGCATGCACAAAAAAAAAAATCATTGAAGGACCTTCTCCGGAGGCAGGAGAGCAAAGAGGAGGGGGGCACGCTCTCTGGTTTAGATCCCAGCTTTCCGGTGCAGATCTGAGTATTTGGAGCTGTTGAGCAGATTACTTCAAGGTAGGATTGAAACTGACCTGAGAATTTTGCAAAGGTATTTCCACAATTAGCGTTTGAAGGTTACTGTTACACACCTTTGAGGAATAACCCTAACACTGCAAACGGTCAGCATGCGGAACCGCTCACTGAGAAGCCGGCGGCCGGAGTGGTCCAGCCTGTGAAGGGGCGCGAAGAGAGCCCCCCCTTGCGAGCTACAGGTCAGAACCTGTCTGGTTCCTCCTCACTCAGCACCCATGATAAAGATGGTTTTCAAATGTCTTTATAATTAAAAATTAATGCGTGGTATTTTAACATTTAAGTTTAAAATTATTTATGAAAATTGAAAAGATTTGTTGGAGAGCAAAGAATTACCGAACTTCAAAATTTCCCGATGGCAAGCTGCACGTCTCATTCACTTAGAACAACAGCCATGTGTTTTCCTAGCCGGTTCGTTTTCAAGGGAAAAGTGATGGTCTGAAGGTTGGGCTTCCCTTTCCCAGAAAAACTCCCGTTAGATGAGTGATTTGATCTGGTTTAACATAGAGAAGAGGGCCTGCCGCCCGGTCAGTGTTCAGTGGGCGTTATCTGTTGTCGTTATTATCAAAGTCATTAGGTTACATCACTCTCCTCCCTGTCAAAATCAGCTGTAATCTGCCACAGCGATTCCTTGACTCCTTTGTCACACTTACCAGGTAAACTATTAACAATTTTTAATCTTCTACGCTACAGTAGTCAAAGGTATAAGGGGCAGAAATGGTAATGGGAAAAAAAGAGAATAAAAACAATGTAAAAAAAAAGTAGTCAGTTATTAACTTATTTATACTCTGCCGCTTTCTAAAAAGAATTGGAGGCAGTCCGCACACACACAGACTTGTTAATAAATTGGTAATGACATACCGAAGCATAAAGACTTTTTAAAGTGGTAACAAGTGAAACTGTGTTTGCAAGTTAAGTCAGTTTCTTAATATTATTTATTAGAGAAAATTAGCATGTGAAGGAAAAGTCCACGTGAGAACCTTGTATGTTTGGGGAGCTTATCTGAAACAGGTTTCCTCTAAATTTTTCAGGAATAAATTCCCTGGAAATTAATGAGATTAATCTTCCCTGATAGGGAAGGATGGCGCTGAAACAGGTCTCCAGCAGCAAGTGCTTCGGGGGATGCCAGAAGGTGTTTGAGCACGACAGGTAACCGCCAGCCTGCGATTTCAGCGTCTCTCAGTCCGCTGCCGTCCGCTCGATCCTTTAAGACCAGAAAGGTTACTGTGGCGTGAATTACTGTTTACACAGAAGTATTTTTTTAATCAAAATTATCTAGCCTTGATATTAAGGATTTCAATAAAATGCTAGTGATAAAGAGCAAATGAAGGATGTGATACATTTCAGTGCCCATGAGCAGACGTGTAATTTAAGATCTTTACTACTTAGTTTTTATAAAATTTTATACCGGTTTTTTTTTTTTTTTTTTTTGGAAACAGTTTTTTGTTTTTTTTTGTTTGTTTGTTTGTTTGTTTTTAATAATATGAGTGCTACACTGAGGATGTTACATTTTTTAAAAAATTACCCTGGCCAAAATGACAGTTTTGTGCTCAGCACAGGCTCAGGTTGATTAATATGTCACTCTGCTGAGTTGGCCCCATTCTTTAAGGGCCAAGGTAAAGGTCTGTCCAGAAGGTGTCCAGCCACATACTGTGAAAAATAGAGACATTTATTGAGGAAGATACCAGATACAAGAAACACTGTACATAGGACAATGACACCTCAGTCCCCATCAGGGTAGGTACTTGGGACCTCACACAGTTCTCCCAACTGCCATCAGCTGCCCTGTCATATTTTCCTGAATCTCATCGATGGTCAGAGAACTCTTCCCTTTCAGAGGTGATTTTAGTTGGGGAAAAGCCTGAAGTTACAGGGTGTCAAATCTGGGCTGTAGGGGGGCTGAGTCACCTGGGTGATTTGATGTTTCACCAAAAAACTCTGCCCGAGATGTGATGCATGAGCGGGCGCATTGTCTTAACGAAGCTGCCAGTCATGAGTTGCCCAGAGCTGTGACCTTCCGAATCATCCGAGTAGTTTCCATGGAGGAATGTTCAAGCTTAATGCAAAATCTGATGCAGGCTCATTGCTCTACTCGCTCAGTCATTTTGAATGACGGCCATGCAGTGCACATGCTCACTCACCAGTGTGTGCTGCCCTTCACTGACCAGTACAGTGAAGCCCTCATTATTCACGCACGGACCTTCCAGTCCCTCCTCCTTGGCTGCCAGGTTACACCAATGTCGTATGAACCATTCTTGTTAAATGAACAATGGCTGGACTTTTTCGGGATGGACCCCCGTATATCCCTTAAACATTGGTGGAATCACTTTGAACATTAAATCACTTGCATTGTGTTTCTGTCCTTCCTAAGGAGGAGCCTTGACTTTGTGTGACTGTTAAAATTACAGTGTTGAACTGAGCTGCAAAATGAAATTCGCCATCTACCTGCCACCCAGGGCGGAAACCGGGAAGTGCCCCGCGCTCTACTGGCTGTCTGGTGAGTGCCTGATGCGCTGCGTGGGGAAACGGCTCCTCTGCCTGCCTGGCTGGTCCCGCCCCTTCGTCTGACTCCTGAGCGCTTTCTGAGCCGAGCGTCGAGGACGGGGGCCTGACGCAGTCCCTGCTCGCTGTGTGCTGGGAATCCTCAGGCCTCCGGCACTACCTGCATTTCACTGCTTTTTTGTTTCGGTTTAATTCTGTGTTTACTGTGCCTAAATTTCACCTGTTAAAACTTCTAGGGAGAGGAAGGCCAAAAGCACCAGGACACGGCTTTCCTCAGGCAGCATCTCCCCCAGGAAACACCCCCCGCCCCCCGAGTCACCAGTCTTCTTGGTGAAAGGGGACAGATTAAATTTCATATAATCCAAAAACAGCAGGACTGGGAATCAGAACTAGAAGTCTATGGATTTCATACATTAATGCTTTATACACATATCACCACCCCCACAAAAAAGCCAGGCTATCCTCCTAAATACAAAATCACATCTTTTAAAAAATTTATTACTTTTAAATCAAATCTATTGGGGTGACAGTGGTCACTAAAATTATATAGGCTTCAAGTGACTGCATGTCATCTCTGCATTGCACTCTGTGCCCACCGCCCAAAGTATTTCACTTTTTTTTTTTTTTCAGTTCGACCAAGTAATTTAGCGGAGAATGTAAAAAGTTCTGGACTCAATGGCAAGAGCTTAGAAAAGTTATTTACCTGGTTTGTACCTGCCCAAACATTTCTTGTAGAGAGTGAACACTCACATAGAACAATGTTAGGTAAAACCTGGATATTAATTAGTGATCATCTCCATACTTTTGAAAGTAATCCTACTAGTAGAATTATCTTCATTTCTGCGAGTCTCCAGTTCACTCCCTACTGCCGGGATTCAGAAATGTGTGGTACAACTAGGAAAAATTTTCCCCTCCGTTCTCTAAGCAGATTACATTTGCTAAGTGCA
The DNA here is from genome assembly GCA_004027475.1 of Anoura caudifer. Lineage (NCBI taxonomy): Eukaryota > Metazoa > Chordata > Mammalia > Chiroptera > Phyllostomidae > Anoura > Anoura caudifer. Next base: position 27,437 of record PVKU01006133.1, read on the forward strand.
AGACACTGTATCCCAGACACAGTTCGGAACTCTCTACGTGGTACCACAGTTAATCCTCGCACCGCCATACGAGGTAAAAATAGACAATATTATGCCCATTTTGCAGATGCAGGAACTGAGGCTCAGAATAGTGGAGCTACGTGCCTAAGTTGGCTTGGCCAGAAAGTGGCCGAGTGACGTATAGAACCTGGCCCCGCCCGGAACCCAAGGCCCATGCTTCCCGCACTGTTGTCCTGCCTCTCCGAACGCCTCTGTGTTACCAGGACTGGGGGCAGTCCTCCGCCCTGATGTGGCTCTGGTATCTGGGTGCGCTGCAAAGGAACGTGGTGGCCAGACAAGGGCCTCGTTCTCTTTCCGTGATTCGTGAAAGTGTGCGTGTGCGCTCACGGTGCACTGCTCCGTAAACTCCCAGAACCCTGCATCCGGTGAGGCTTGGAACTTTGCACGTTGTGTTCACGGACCTAACAAGTCTCTGCTGGGCGGTCATTTCCTAAGTTTCTGCTGGCTGTGGGGGAGGGAAAGAAACCGGAAAGTGTTCTGTAGGTAATTCATGTTGCGTCGGGCACATCAGCAAGCTTTGGCAATTAGCACTTTTAATTAATGGGCAGGGTGGCGGGCATCACCCCGGAGAAGGGCGGTCGGGTTAGGTGCTGTTCGGCTCGGGCGTCTGGTGCCAGCTCGTTCTTGGCCATCCTCACATCATTCTAGTGTCAGACTCCCGTCACCAGAGAAGTAACGCGTGTCGCCTGCCACGTAACTAAAAAGTACAGACGTGGGGAAAATGGCAGAAGCAGTTGTAAAAACCAGGGCTAGACCTCAGTTCCTGCGTTTAAGGGAAGTGGCCGTTGCTCTCAGTACGCTGAGACAGTGAGGCTGCATTTCGTTGCTGTGAACTACTGGCATATAAAAACGTTAACTTGTATTATGATGACCACGGTACTTTCTCACCGTGAATGTTTAGGTTTTGCTGTAGGAACAGGAACATGGCTAACTGGCGGGTTCCGTAGCATGGCCCTCCCCGGGGCGGTGACGACGTGTGGTTTAGGCGCCACGCGGGTATTCTGCAGCTGGAGAAAGTCTGAACTCCCGGGTTCATCTGGTCCTCAGGGTGTCGGTGACCGAGACTGCAGTGAGTGGCTGTCAGAGCACAGCTCTGGGAGCGACTCACCTGAGACAGATCTTAGACCAACCCTGATGCACACAGTATGAGGAGGGGGATCTTAATGTCTTCTTTAGGATTATTTCTAAAAAGAAAAAAAAAAAAGCTTTTTGATAATACCAAGTGAGATGGTTTCCTGAGCTAATATTTCTGATCTTCAGGTTTAACGTGCACAGAACAGAATTTTATATCAAAATCCGGCTTTCACCAGGCCGCCTCGGAACACGGGCTTGTGGTCGTCGCCCCGGACACCAGCCCTCGTAAGTGTCCTCGCCCCGCGCCCTTCGTGAGCAGCGTGGGTCTGTGAGACCCGGTCATCGGGGGGCAGGGCAGACACTGGCGTTCTGTCCCGGTTTTGCCGTATCTCTGGCTTTGGAATGACATCAGGACTCTGCAGCAGCGAGAGTGCCTGCACGTTTTCCCTCCGATCGGTGAGCCGCCCTGTCAGGAGGTGACTGTGCTTCCTCATCCCTGCTAGTCCTCAAGTCATCATGCAGTTTGAAAAGTAGTAGTTTTGCTGTAGATGATTAGAATGTTTATGTTAGAGAACATTAGACTTTGGGCAGCTTTAACCCATCAGGTAGTTAAAACTTGTTTTGTGACCCTAGAAGTCTCAGGAAATGAAATTTACATGCCAGCTAAAACTATCTAGGAATAAACTTTTAAAATATGAAGATTTAGTTTTAAAAATGATAAACTTTGCTCAAGGTCATGCATGCACACTTCAGTAAATGGCCAAATGTCGTGTTCCTGGGGGGGCGGGAACGAATGTCATGGAGAAGTCACCTCCCTCAAATTGCTCCGCCTACTCCTCTAACTCTGGTCGAGGCAGCAATGGCTGGCTTTTCAACTGCATGCAAAATATAAAACAAAACCTACAGGACTCAGAAGGGTTACCAGAAAACCCCAGTGAGGGGTGGGCCAGCATGGGAAACAGGGTGGAACGATTCCAAAGTCCGTGAGGAGCCCGTCCCTGTCCATGGCGGTGAATTGAGTGGAACCGTTTGTCTCCTGTTCCTTCTAAGACCACGGTGCTAAACAGAGTTATGGACGTGTGGGTGATGGGGAGGGTCGTCAGAGAAGGGATCCGGATGCATTTCCAAAAGATAAAAAGAGGGCAGAAGCCCCTGGACGGTGAGGAAGTGCAGGTTCTGAACACACAGGTGGGAACTGCATCAGCTGGGGCCCCGGGGGGCCCTGCCTTGGCGGTGAGTGCCCGGCGGAAGGGCCTCCTCGCACCTCCTTGGCCAGAACCCACGTGGCCCCACTCGGGGGGCCAGGAAGTGTGTGCCCCGAAAGGCAGAGAAGAGAGTCCGCAGTGTTTGGCGAGCAGCTTTGACGCAGGTGGACCTTCCGATTCATTGACAAGTGTGCACTGAAACATGGGCCACTGCTACGGAGTGGAAGAAACCGCGGGATTGTTCCTTAATGTTCACAGGTGGCTGCGGCATTGAAGGAGAAGACGACAGCTGGGACTTCGGCACCGGGGCGGGGTTTTACGTGGACGCCACCGAAGAGCCCTGGAAAACGAACTACAGGATGTACTCCTACGTAACGCAGGAGGTGACAGCTTGCGTCGTGATTATTCGCGGGTGACTGCCGGAACCTCGGTTTGGGGCAAAAAGTCCTTCTAGCCCTGAGACGGTTTTTTAAGATTGATTATTTATTTATCTATTTATTTTTAGAGAAAGGGGGAGAGAGAGAAATATCATTGTGTGGTTGCCTCTCACACGCCCCCTACCAGGGACCTGACCTGCAACCCAGGCATGTGCCCTGACTGGGAATCGAACCAGCGACCCTTTGGTTCACAGTCGGGTGCTCAGTCCACTGAGCTACACCAGCTCAGGCCAGCCCTGAGAATTTGTAACTAGAATGTGGTACAGATTTACTCATTAGTGAAAAGTCCAGCGTTTACTACTCCTGGCATTTAAATTAACACTAAATACAATTTCTTAAAAAATCTTCACTTGTTCATGCCATTGTAAGACTGTGATTTAGAAGTACTGATCATGGTGTTATTTTACATAACTGAAAAAGTCTAACTTTCTCTCATCTTTTGTCACACTATTAATTTTTTTAGCTTCCCCAGCTCATCAACGCCAACTTCCCAGTGGACCCCCAGAGGGTGTCTGTTTTTGGCCACTCCATGGGAGGCCACGGGGCCCTGATCTGTGCTTTGAAGAACCCTGGGAAATACAGGGTAAGGTGGCCAAGGCCTCCAGGGGCAAAAATCTCTCCTGGGTAATAAGTTTCGGGAGCTTTTAAAGGTTGAAATGATGGTTTATTGTAGTGTTGGGACTAGACCTGTCTAGAAGTTTGGGGACTGTCAGGAGGCTGTGGGCGAGGGAGGGTCTGACCACACGGTGCACGCTAGAGTCAGAAGCAGAAGCACTCGGTCACAGTGGCTCTTGTCAGTCTTCTTGTTAGGCAGGGTTTGTTTTACTTTTTTAAAAACGATTTTATTTATTTTTTTAGAGAGAGGGGGAGGGAGGGAGGGAGGGAGAGAAACTTCCATGTTCAAGAGAAACATGAATCGCTTGACACTCAGAGACCCCAACTGGGACGGAACCGAAACCCAGGCACGTGCCCTGACCAGGAATCGAACTGGTGACCTTTCGGTTTATGGAGTGACCAGCCCACGGAGCCACACCAGTCAGGGCTACTACACATATTAAAAAACTGCATCTTATATGCCATTGCTTCAATTCAAACTATAGTTTTCTAGGCATTTTTTCCCTAAAGGTTGTTCTTGATTAATGTTATTGTGGCAATATCTATCACGTACTTATACTTTTACCAGGAATGTCTTTGACTTTGGTTTTCTGAGGGAGAAAGTACTCATGATTTATAAAAGTTTAAGAATTCTGTTTTGCATGCCTCTGATGAAAATTGGAGTGCAGCTTGACTGAAAAATATTTGTCAGCCTTCCTGTTCCTTTACTGGAAGCTTTGCTTCCTTGTTGTTTGTTTGAATGCGCCGGGTGGGAGTCACCCCGTATGGAGAGTGTCACCCACGCAGCGCAGCAGCAAGCACAGGGTGGAAAGGGGGCCGCAGCTGCGATCCACCGTCCTCTGGGTGCCTCTGTGTCTCGGCGTGCGAGGCTGCCAGTCAGACCTCAAGATTTGTCTAATCTGTTGTCTTCGCTTAGGAAGACCTTTGAATCATTTCAGGGGCGCTACTGAGAAATGAAAATATTTCTCGTGGCAGTTTCTTTCTGTGGCAGCAGATATTTTCCATTTGATAAGATTATAGAGTTGAGTTAATTGATGGCATGATGGTAGGTTTTGAAAATAAGGGCTTTAGTGTGTGTGGGGGGGGGGATCAAATTTACTGCGTTTGAGGGAGACAAATTGCATTGAATTTTTCTCCTGTAGAAAAGCTAGTAGACAAAATAAACGTAACATTGAGAAACTCCCTGAAGCCGAGCGACTCCATCTCCGCACCTCACCCAGGGAGGTTTTCACTGCGCTGGGTGTTGCGTTAAGCATTCTGCCCCATTTAGGGGCACTGTTCAAGGGAGAGAATGTCCCAGATTTAACAGCATGTCTCGGATTTAGAAAGGTAGAAATTGAATGTCAAGTTCCGCGCATGCCGTATTTAATGGAAGTGTAATGTATCACCCTGCGTTATTTTAGCGCCCATGGTTCTGCTAGCTCCCCTAACAGAACACACAAAAGACATGCTACGAGAGGACCTGCAGTCTAAGCTCATAATATAGCAAAAGGAAAATTGTTCACGGTGGTTTTCAGGGCAAGTCAGAGTTTATAAGCAAGTTGCAAATGCCTGTTCATATGTGATTTAGCAACATATTAACTTGTTTTTAATTTTTTTTTATTTTTATTCCTAAAGTCTGTGTCAGCATTTGCTCCAATTTGCAATCCAGTGGTTTGTCCTTGGGGCAAAAAAGCCTTCAGCGGATATTTGGGAGCAGATCAGAGTAAGTGGAAGGTAGGTACTGGGTGGCCACCTCCACGTCCATCCGAAGTTTTCAGCTGTACCCTGAAGCTGCACACCACAGGCATTATTTCTAGCCCACTCGCGTTAAGGATCCAGGGTTAAAAATAATCAGCAAAGTGTAAATAGAGAACAGTAACAAAACACCGACTTCCCAACTGTCTGAATTGCGGCAGATACTCTGAGGCCCCATTTTTTTCCTGCTAATGGTTGATTTATGTTACTTCTAAATTAACATTACTTCTGTATCAGCGTTCTCCAAAATACCACATATTATTACTAAATTTAGATTTGCCTTTTATTAACTATAGCTCAATTACGTACAACAGGAGCCATGAGACCTGGCTTTTTAATTATTTTGTGTATCTTTTTCAAAATCCGTCCTCTCTCAGATTTGAATTTTAAATTCCAGATTCAAAAGTCTTTAATGTACATGTATGAGAGTACTCCCAACAGCAAGATTATTTTTCAAGCATAGGAGCAGAGGCTTCAAGGTGAAAATAAAAAGGTCTCTTTCTCCCGAGACTCGTTTTCCTCCTGTGTAGAAACGGGCCATATGCAAACTCCACCAAGAGTTTGAGTATTTTACAAATGAACTTGTCATCCTGTGCCTCTTAACAAGTAGATAAAATTGTAACTAGCAGCAGCTTCTCAGATAATAAATTTGAGGAGTTAATAGGATTCAGGCTAATAAAATCAGGTCTTCTGAGAATCCAGGAGGCCCTTCAGTGCTGTAGGGCAGTAGGGCTGAATGTGTTTATACCTGGAGACCAGAACATAGTCTATTTATTTGAAATAGACAATATTTGGGAATAGAAGAAGATTAAGGAACTTGAAGAAATAGTTTGTGGAGGATTTTACAGGGAAAAAAGTTATGATTATTATTATTACTGAATTGAGAGGCAATTAAGAACCTTAAAAGTTTGAAAGGAAAAAGGCCACACATGCTGGAGAAACAGGATTCTCACCGCTGGCGGCGGGCTGCTGAGAGGAAGCGGGGAGGCCGCCCCTGGGGGAGAGTTCAGAACACCTTGTAAGTACGATCCTGGCCAGCCCGAGTGCAAGCCGCCGGGAAGCACATTTCCAACCTCGTCAGCCTTAGAGTTCAAATGACTTTAAACTCCTATTTGGTTCCGCTCCAGGGCATTCTGAAGAACATGCTTCTGGGCACCTGTAGATTTGTTCGTTTGCAACGTTTTTCTTTTTACAGGCTTACGATGCTACCCACCTTGTGAAGTCCTATCCAGGGTCCCCGCTGGACATACTCATTGACCAAGGAAAAGATGACCAGTTTCTCTCCGACGGGCAGCTGCTGCCCGATAACTTCATAGCTGCCTGCACAGAAAAGAAAATCCCTGTCGTGTTTCGATTACAAGAGGCAAGTCCTGGGAAACCTTAGCTTGTTCTGAAAAAATCAAAAAGCAAGATTCTGAGTGCTTTTTAAATTTTACTTTAGAATTTGAAATGCTACCTTTGGTAAGATAGTTTTTAATTTATAGTAAGACATTTAAAAGCCTTTCCTTATGTTGGTGATCTCTAAGACCAAATTCCATAGAAATACGAAAGCTTTTGGTGGTGAAAAGTGTCTATAGTTTTCTGACCCACTGCAAAAAGAGTAGATATTAAGCAGCTCAGTACTTGAATGGTACTTAGTCATCAACATCCCCGGGATACCTTTTTCCACGTGCAGCTGCTATAGCGCAGTGAAAGGGGCAGCGTCCACCTTACGTTACGCGCACACCTGGGCCCGCGATGCTGTGTACCGTTTGTCTCACACACGTACACTGTGCACGGTCTGAATTCCATACTAATCTGTTTGTTGTGCTACTCGGTATTTCTAGTTGTTGAAGAATAATTAATGAATTTCAAACGCTTTTGACTTCCGGCCAAGATGGAGGGTAGCTAGACACTGTGCCTCCTCGCACAACCAAAAGTAAGGACAACAACATATTTAAAAACAAAAGACAACAAGAACGGACAGAAAACTGAACCGCATGGAAGTCCAACAACCAAGGAGTTGAAGAAACACTCACCCAGACCTGCAGGAGGGGCGGCGAGGACTTGCAGAGAGGCAGCAGCTAGCGGCAGACTGGGGGGGTCCCACTTTCACGTGCAGATAAACCGGGAGGAACAACTGGGGAGCAAGCCAGACCCACAACCCAGGGCCCCAGCGGGGAAATAAAGCCTCAAACCTCTGAGAACACCAGCAGATGTTGAGGCTACAGGAGAAACTCCCAGCCTCACAGGAGAGTTCGTTGGAGAGACCCACAGGGTCCTAGAATGTACACAACCCACCCACCCGGGAATCAGCACCAGAAGGGCCCAGCTTGCTTGTGGGTAGCAAGGGAAGTGACTGAAGTCCAGCAGAGGGCAGAGCAAGCACCATTGTTCCCTCTCAGACCCTCCCCCACATACAGCATCACAACGCAGCCATGTGGGTTGCCCCGCCCTGGCGAATACTTAAGGCTCCGCCCCTTACTATGTAACAGGTGTGCTGAGACAAAAAAATATGGCCCAAATGAAAGAACAGATCAAAGCTCCAGAAAAAATACAACTAAGTGACAAAGAGATAGCCAACCTATCAGATGCACGGTTCAAAACACTGATCATCAGGATGCTCACAGAATTGGTTGAGTGTGGTTGCAAAATAGAGGAAAAAGTGAAGGCGGTGAAAAGTGAAATAAAGGAAAATGCACAGGGAACTGACAGTGATGGGAAGGAAACCAGGACTCACATTAACAGTGTGGACCAGAAAGAAGAAACATTCAACTAGAACAGAATGAAGAAACAATTCAAAAAAGTGAAGAGAGGCTTAGGAACCTCCGTTGCAACTTTAAATATTCCAACATCTGTATCATAGGAGTGCCACAAGGAGAAGAGGAAGAGCAACAAATTGAAAACTTGTTTGAAAACATAATGAAGGAAAACTTACCTGCCTGACACGTCACATTTTCTCTGCTTCATGGTAGTTTTGAAGTTACTTTTTACTCAGTTCGATTTGTTGCTAAAGGATGTCAGAGTTTAATGAGTCACTCCTTTTTCCTTAAACAGTGATGTGACATGCTTTTATTCTGTAGGTGGGTTTCTTAATATGATTAGTGATGACTGACTTATCAGACAACAACAGATCGTTTACGCGTTTTCATGTTCATTCTCTATGTTGTTGGGCTGTGCTCGTTTGGTATTTTCCCAGCACCTCTCTTATCGGCGGCTGTGCCCTTCTCTGAGTTGAAACTTCGTATCCATGTTTCTAAGCTAACTTCTGATTCTCTTAGTCCTTGTTGGGATGACCATATGTTTACCTTACATTCCATTGTGTTATTTTCTCTGTGCACGTAAATGGCAGCATCTGGAAATAAGGCTTTGCAGAGGGTTTGATTTTTTTGTCTCATTTTTGCTCCTCTGTTAATGTTCAGCGAAAATGTTGAACTACAGTATAAGCTTGATTTGGAGTATAAACCTTCCTTGTATTTGTAATATTATGACTGTAAGCATGTTGAGGGCAATGAGATATATATTTAGTTTCTGAATGGCCGACACATGTCTTACCATCTCTCTGTCTCTCTCCCAGGGCTATGACCACAGCTACTACTTCATTGCAACCTTTATTACCGATCACATCAGACATCACGCAAAATACCTGAACGCCTGAAAAGTGTCCGATCAGAGACTCTCTTGGGGATTATAAAAATTGTAATAAACGGAATTGCAGGGGGAAGGTTTCAGAACACCGTGTTTCATAATGCTAAAAACGCTTCGTCCTGTGCTTAAATCACCTTCTGAATAAAGACATGGAACCTGCTTCTGACTTAGCTGTTGGACCCTAGTGCTCACATGGGCAGTCTTCGAGACTTTCCAGCTCCCTGGGGGGTCATTCGGCAGTCCTCGCAGTCGTGAGCCAGGTCACAGGACGCTAGCTCTGGACGGGGCAGAGGATTTGAAGGGAATTGAGGGAAGCTTCCCCCTTCCAGACCTGAAGCCCCTGAAGGCGCACGCGGTCTCCACCGTGTCCGCTGGTGGATGCCTAGTGCCCGGCAGCTGGTAGGCAGTTGGTAATTATTTGTTAGCTCTGAATCAGAAAGCAGGCTCGGAAACCTCAAGTGGCTTCCTCATCACACTTTTCTTCGAGGAGCAGCTAAGGTTAGAGGCCAGATTTCCTAAACCCCGTCCAGGGATCCTTCTTAACCTTTGAGCCAAACAGAGTCAGGGACATTGGTTTTGGGTGTCTCCCAAAGACAAGAATTAAGTAACAGGTGTATCTGAAAATAGCTAGTAAGGAAACTTGTAGGTTTCACGTGTGTTACTTGTAAACATAGACTTTTTCCCCTTAGTTGATATGTAGAGATTTAGCTTGTTGAGTAACCAGGCTCTTTGGAATACCAAATTGTGTTCCTTTAAGAACTTAACGGGGACACCTGAAACAGGACGGATGAAGTCCGGTTGCTTTAAAAGAAATATTTTCCTGTCAAACAGTACAAAGTGTACACATTTTAAACACTCGATGGAAGACAACATTGGATTCTTAAAGGTATAACACTAGCACTATTTAAGTGTAAGATTGTTTTAAAAACTAGGGCTACTTAGGTATCAGCAGTCAAAATGGAGACGTGTATGAGCTACACACAAAATGATTCCGGTCTGAAGAGTCTTGTTTCCTCCAATGAGATCATTTAGTTAATTAAGTAATCTTGGACACATCAGCGATAACTCCTTTGTAAAGAAAAAGAGCTGTGTGGTCCTAAGATGGTTGTATTGGCCGAGGATTTAGTCAGACACGTAGCTAGTAGCAGACCTGTACGGTGAAGACTTTACTTGTTCAGTCATGTCCCCATTTCCCCCCTTACTCTCCCCTGCACCCCCACCCCCCGCATTCAGTCCCACCCGCCCCGCTGTCTTGTGCGTGGGTCCTTCATACCTGGTCCCTCACGACCCCACCCCTTCGTTCCACCGTTCCCCCCTCCCGCAGCCTTTATACCCCCAAAAGCTCTTACCTGTTTCAACAACGACCCCTAAGACTTCTGTGACCCGTGCCAACCTCTGCCTCACCCGGGTGAGCCAGTCGGAAAATGGCTGGTTTAAATTCAAAGTTTTAACGGCCGGGAGATAAGAAAAGGGAGGCTCATCCGCACGGTGCGCCCTCTGCCCACCGGCGGCGGTGCCGGCCGCGCACACTTTATTGCACATTGAACAGGGCACAGGGATCTTCAAGGTGACTTCGCCACACACAGGGCTTCACGTAGAAGGAACAAGGCCGTTCCACAAAACATAGAAGCCATTCGCGTTAGCCATTGTAAGAAAATACCGAAAACTGATGTCGGAAGAAAATTTTTAATTTTGAAAAAGAAATCTGTCACAACACGGATTACAGAGCTTCCTGTTGCCATATATACACGGAAAAGCGACGACGACAGACGTTCCAGGCCCCTGCGTGCCCGACGCCCGCCAAGGTGCAGCGGTCGCAACCCCTGTTTCTGCCACCGCCCCTGGAGCGCGGCGGACAGGAGCGCGCTCCCGGCCCAGCGCATCTCACGTCGTCATGCCGCCGGACAACAGGTGTTTGTGCAGTACAGGGAAATACCAAAATACATCTCAAGTTAAAGTGCACAGTACGTTTAACAGGAAGTAACTGAAAGCTGCCGACCCAACCGCTACCGCTCAGTCACTCTCCTGCCGCGGCGCCGCGCGCGTGGCCCCGGCGGACGTGCCACTGCGCTCCCGCGCGCTCCCGCGGCCCGTGCGGGGAGCTGCCCGCAAACAGGTGGGAGTCTCAGACCCGCACGGGCGCCTTTCCTTTGCCGGCTCTCCCTGGTCCCGTGTCGTCCGCACTCGCCCCCTCCCAGACCACGCGGCCTCGCACACGCCACTTGCTGAGCCTTCTGCTAAGCTCGCCTCGGGGTTGCGCGCAGCCGGCTCCCCAATTTACTGACTCCCTTCCAGAGTTGTCCACCCCGGAGACCACGAGCCTTGCGGTGTTTTGCGGGCCACTCTGAAAGCCACCACCTGGGTGACCACAAAATGAGCATCCGGGCAACTTTCCCTTTTAAAACTGGCAGTGGCAGGAAGCGCTGGTTCCCCCACGCGGGTCTCGGGTGTCTCACGGGAGGAACTCTGGTTGGCTCTCAGCGGACACTGCCCTTCGCGCACTTTTTGGTTAAAGGAAAAACCTAGTCTCTCCGCATTCCCATCCCACTTCCTCAGGATCTTCCTTTGGTGCTAGAGTTCTTTTCTGACCCGAGTTACAGTGCAAAACGATACTTCAAGACACATGAAGCTAACACGGAGGACTTGTGTTAAAATGTGAATGTTTTGTGTATAGCAAAATAAGTATGAATCCCAAAAAATAATTGTTCACATTTTATCTTCAAGTTTAATAATGTCTTTTTTCTTCCTTCTCCCCATCATAGCTATTTACACATCTCTCTGGGAGCTCTCTGGGTTTCGGTCAGTGTATTGTGTCGGGGGCGGGGGGCAGTGGGGGTGCAGGCACCTGGATGGAATGCAGAAATATAAATAAGACCAATGTTATATAAACCCAAGTGGGAGCAATGCCTCCCCAGGAAACAGTTCTTGACACAGAAGCACCTGCGTTTTGCTGAATATTTTTTTTTGAGTCACATATACCAGAAAACATGTTTACTGAGACCCCGAACTACTGCACGCCCAAGAGGATAGAAAATAACTCAATATTTATAATATTAAAATAAAGTGTTTAACCACAAAAAAGCAGTAATAAAATAGTTTCCTAATTTACAATTTGCATCCAAAGGATGAATAACCATTCACTAATAAATAATATTTATATAAATATTTTATATGTTGAAAATAGTTTTTGTTTTTTTTTTTTAAAGGCAATGGTCTCAAGAAGCATCTTGAAAAATTTGGTGGCGGAAAAACTTGACTGAGCCCCCCTCCCCCCACTCAATACACAAGGAGTTTGGCTTTAGTAAAACAGGTGCATCCTGCTGCAAAACAGTTGTGCTTGGTGTTTTGGTAATGGCCGTGGGTGAAGGCGGGAGGGACGCAGGTGGTTGTGAAAGGCCTTGACAGGTTGCTCAGTTCTTCATGACCAGCTGCCTCCCTGGCTCCGATCTACCTGTCACATCTTGGTGTCAGAGGTCAGTTCTGAAAGGCGGAAAACCTTCTCCCAGGCCCTCCCTTAAATGCAGCTACAGACATGGAACTCGGGCAACGGGGTGGGGGGTGAGGGGGCGGGGCCGAGAGCAGAGTTCCGGATCTCTGATGGGAGGAGGGTTGGAGCAGGTCCAAAGGACAGGAGCTGGTTTCATGTGAACAGGGCCTTCGTGACAGTCACATCTAGCAATGCTTGCACAGTGACGCCTACTTTGACCAGGCCCTTCTCCTCGAGGATGTGATGGGGCAGACACAGTTTATCCTAAAAGAGAGAACAGACGTCAGTTTGCAGAGGCCCGACACGTTGGAACACCATCTGGCCGACAGGAACTGACGGAGGCTGGGTGGAGCTGTCGCACGTCTGCCTGGTCACCGCAGACTGTGGTCCCGCCCCTGCTTTCAGCCCATTACGAAGAGAAATAACCACCATTTGACTCCAGTAAGGATGGGTCCAGAAAGGTGCTCAATCACCCCCAAATCCACAAAAGATCTGAACATTTAAAAAATCATTACACCAAGTAACTGGAGATACACAGTCAGCTGGAAACCACACATCAAGGTCATACTAGCTTGTATTCTTTTTTTTTTTTTTTTTTAGATTTATTTTTAGACAGAGGAGGAGAAAGAGAGGAAGAGAAACATCAATGTGTGGTTGCCTCTTGCACGCCCCCTACTGGGGGCCTGGCCCGTAACCCAGGCATGTGCCCTGACTGGGAATCGAACCGGCGACCCTTTGGTTTGCAGACCAACACTCGATCCGCTGAGCCCCACCAGCCAGGGTTGGCTTGCATTCTTGTAAAGCAAAATTGCAAATAGCCTTTCACACATTTTACAGCAACTCAACTACTCATTTATACAGACCACACACTGTTCTACTGAGCAGAAGCTCGGGTTCAATTCACTTTGCTTTGTGTGATCTCCAGAATGCAGGCGTGCTGATGGACTGGCCTTTGGGGTGTACGAGCAGCCTTGCAAATAAGTGGTTCAGCAGCCTCTCTGAGTCTCTTTCACACAACGGTGAAAGACACAAGCGGCCTGCTACGTTCTCACACCGTATCTTTGCTCTTGGGAAATGTCCAGCACATGCAACTCAAGGCAAACGATTCACGCAAGCCATTCTTTGCATGCAGATCCCTGCATGCTCAACAAAACAGTTTGTATAACAACAGGATGAAGTAACTTTACACCTTTGCAGTTTGGCTCTGAGGAGGAGGGAGGTGCCTTCCAGCGTGTGTCTGCTTGGCTCAGGGAAGACGCCCCAGCCAACGCTGCCTCTGGTCCGCTGGAGGACGGGGTGCTCTCCACGGCCGCCTCTCTTCAGGAAGGTGTGTACATGGGGCCTGTCCCTCCCCAGGTGGTGGAGACAGCGCTGAACAGGAACAAACCGGGGTCTCTGGACAGACGCTTCCTCTGCCTGCGTCTCTTGCTTGAGAAACCAGATCTTCCTATGGCCTTAATGGTAGGACTCTCCACAAACTACTACAGATACGGGCCTTCTGGTCTTGAAATCAATCTTCCAGGGACACAACACCTCTAATAACTTGTTGCTCTGCCTAGAAACTAGGTCAGTTTTCCTACACCGTCTCAACCATCTTACCACCCTCACCTCCAACTCCTTGAACTTGCGGTAAATTCAGAGCACCTCAGACTACCTTAAGCAGCAGCCACATGTCAGTGTAAGACAGCTGGCTATTTACAGCACAAGGAATTATCTGGTTGTCAGCAGCACAGTAGGTGGGCGGGCGAGCTGAGGCTCCTGGCCGTGGAGGCAGAGTGGCCAAAGGTCAACCTGAAGTATGAGTGTGACGCTGTGCCCTGGACCAGGGTGGGCAGCAGGCTTCCTCCCGGGCAACGGCCAGAGAGAGGACAGGGTATGTCCCTTCCTGATGCCACAGGCTGGTGAGGTCACCTGCAGCTTGCATGTCATTGCCAAGGTTGGCTCCACTGGGGCAGGGGCGTGTCTTTCTCATTCTTACAACCCCAAGTCAACATCTGGTTCAGTAGGAAATTATAAGTGGCCACTAATCATGCTCCTAGTGCGAGGCATTACTGAGGGAAAAAGTGACATCTTCACCTGATGCTAAAATCAATATGAAATGAATTAAAGATTTGTTTTAAAAACATAACTGCCTCTCCTAATAAAATACAGATGAGCATCTAGTATTTCTCTTACAAAAATATTGGGGAGGATTTTCTAAGCTAAAAAAGCAATATAAAAAAAACCATAAGGAAAAGGATAAAAAAATTGCTTGAAAGTTTTAAAGCTCTCATGTGTCAAACCCTTACATCAATTAAGAGATAGAAACTGTAAAAAAGTATTTCCATCAAATTACAAGGGTCGTGTATGACACACAAGCTCCACAAATCAGTCAGAGGACAGTAAGGGACTGACAGCGCTTTGGGTGGGGGACGCAAACAGAAGTTTGACAACGAGGGTTCTGCCCAGGTGTCTCCTTATGTTCCGTCCCGAATGTTCCTGAACTACTGTTAGCGCTGACACTTGCCGTGGGCCGAGTCTGTGTGCATGCCACGGCCTTCCAGGGTCCTGTTTGAGAGGGGACAGGTCTCCTCTGGTGACCGCCTGGGTCCCACTGATGAGCAGCAGCCCCAGGCATCTGCGGAGGGTCCGAGCTGGCGGTCATGGCTGGGCGGACTGAGGGCTCCGGGGAGGCGGGGGTGGGCAGGAACTGAGGCCCCAGCCTCCTGTTAACAGACTTTGGAGAGAACAGACCGAGTAGCTTAAGATCGCCACTCCTCCCAGGCCTTCATTTCTCCGACCAGCATTTATTTCTCACCCTCCAGGCGTCCTCACACCTGAGCCAGGTGCCAGAGTCCAGGAGCCTGCCGCCAGTCAGCCCTTACAGCTGGCGACGAGGAGCAGACAGAAGATGGAAAAAGGTGCCTGTGCCTGCCTTGTGCCTTCCTTTCCCTCAGACCCCCTGCAGGAGCCCGCAGGTGCCCTGAGTTACTCTGACAGGGTGCAGGTGCCTAAAAAGACCAGCGTGAGATCACAGACACCGCGCACAGCAGGGCACTCCTGCCCGGGGAGGGGCTCTGGGAGTGAGCTGGAGGCTGGGGTGGGGGAGGGACGGCTGTGGACGCGCAGCTGGATGACAGAGGGTAGAGAAGGGCCGCCGCCCCTCGTGCATAATGCACTCAAGCTAAGATCGCCGTCCATGTCCGTGGACTTGACATGCATTTAAGTTTCAGCGTCAGAGAAGCCCGAGAGAACCCGGCAGCACGCTGTTCTACCGCAGCCACCGGTTTCTTTCGTGGTGCTTCTTTCTAAAGCAGAGAACAGTCACAAAACTCTCTCCTGCCCACAAAGAATGCTTCCGAGCCCCCGTGAGAGCGCATGCTCTGCCCTTTGTCGCCAGTGGTGGAACCCGTGGGGTATGGCTCGCAATCCCTCTCCCACCCTCCTCAGGACCCCAGGGCACAGGGCTGCCACCCAAGGCAGGCGGACCGGAAAGACGAAAGGCAGCGTAGACCTCCCGGGCTCGCCCCACGTGCTGGCATCGACACACAGGTGTGTCGATGTTTCTTCACGACAGCCTTCTAAGACAGATACAACACGTGCACCTTACAGACAGGGAAACTGGGGTGGACAGAGTTGACTTAAGTAGCTTCGCTGAGGACACGCAGCTGGTAAGCACCAGAACGAGGATTCGAACTCTCCAACCGGAGTCAAGGCTCCTTCCAGACACCAGGCTGCTTCCCGGGACGTCCGTGATCAACGATGAGTGTGTCCCGTTTTGTGCCCACGAGACGGAAGAGGCTCTGGCCCCTCAGACTGCCATCCAGGCAAGACCCAACACAGCTGACGTCAGGTGGGGGGACCCAAGAACCCTCAGCTCGGTGAAAGGCATTAGCTCTGCCGCTCGGCTGTCACACGGAGGGACAGACAGCTTGCCCTGGCAGGAAATACGTCACAGGAGCAGGCAGCCCGCCGCCACCATCACTGCCTGGCTCTCCTCTCTCTGCCGTCCCCCACAATCCCCAACAGCGGCCCGCCTGCCTCCCGGGCCAGCTGCCGGGCAAAGTGACGTCCTTCCCGCCAGCCACCCGCATCTTGTTCCGTCTGCTTGTAAAACGTGAATTCCTGGTGCTAGGTTAGCTGCAGCCTGACACATAATGGTCTACGGTGTTTCGATGTTGGAGAACTTCCTGTCCCTGCTCTGCCCCTGCAGACCATGCCAAACGCTCCCAGGCAGCGACGTCTCCTTTCTGTTCATCCGCTCCCCCGCCTCCCCACCAGGCTGCCTTCCAGGCCCTGCCTCAGCTCCCTGCCCACACGCCAGCCCCCCGGCTCTTCCCACATCCCTCCTAGGTCTCAGGCTCCAGGGGGGCTCCACAGACCACCTGCCCACCGCCCCCATCAACGTCAGGTCCGGAGCCATGTGCCTAACCCACCTCGGTCTTCGTCCTACACCGCATCCCTCTTTATGGGTCCGCTGGTCCCACTACATCCACAGTCTGAAAACTTCGGCCTGCCCGCCAACCCAGCCCATGGCCTGGTTCCAGAAATGAAGTTTTACTGAAACGCAGCCACTCCCGCTCACCGGCAAGTCATCGGCAATCACAGCAGAACGGGCCTGGCCTGCAAAGCCTCCCGCATCTACCACCAAGCACTTTGCGCTTTCTGAGCATAGCGGTCTGTCACGGTTTCCCAGCCAAGGCCTGCTGTGGGCCTCGCATGGACACCGCCTCGGGTGTCTGAGGGCCGAAGCAATGGACACCGGCGGGAACCAGATTCTGGCACAAATCCAAGGAACTAGCCGGACCCTGGCATCAAGGAGGGGGAAAAGCACACAATCTACAGATCTGACTGTTTACTGAGACCTACTTTCAAAATCTGAGCCTCGTTTAAAAAAAAAAATTCCCTAAATAAAATCATGCTAAAATATCTTTCCCATAATCTGAACTCATTTCAGGTCCCTGAAATTCTAATCTACGGTCCACCACTTCTACCCTGAAGGTGAAACACCTTCTGTCCTCCTGATAGGGTAGGTGTGGGTTGTAATTTCCCACTCACAACGGCATCGACACACCCAGGGCCTTTCCTTACCTACCCCTGAAGAAATTCCTGCTCAGCTGCCTTCCTTCCGAGTTCTGCAGCACAGCCCCACCAGTCGCCGCCCCATTTCATGAGCGTCTCTCCCAGGGGACAGTAAGCTGGGTCCAAACCACAAATCCACACACAGAGAAAACTAGAGGAACCAGTCATCAGACAGAGTGGAAATCCTGGCACTGAGAGGGGACGTGCCACCTGGCGAAAGCACTGGAGAAAGAGAACTTTCCATTTTAAAAAGAGTATGTACATAAATACTTGGTTCTTTTTACCAAGCATGGGAAGGACATGCTGGAAGAAAATGTTCTTTCTCATCCGAGGAGGGAGATTTAGTTCGCATATATAACCCCACAGCTCCATCCCTGACCACCCCCCAGGGGACAAGGAGGTGGCCCGGTCCCCCGGCACACGGCGCCGGCAGCATCCCACCGGCACAGGGCTGGTGCACGGACAGCCTGGGGAAGAGCCACGGATGGGCTTCATATGCCGCACAGAAGCGAACGGCGTGATGGGGCAAGGCAGTTGGTTCAGTTTTGCCTAAAGGGCTAAACTCACTGCGTTCTGCTGGCTCCCGAACCACCACGCGAAAAAGTACCACCCGACAGCCCCCGAGCGCAGCGGCAGGCCAGGGAGCAGGTCCAGTCGTGACGTGAGGAACGAAAGTGTGTCCAAGGGACACTTCAGACACCGAACCGAGAATCAGAACGCAGCCAGGGCACAACGGCAAGTCGACACGGAAAATTAAAGCTGCTCTCACGTGCTCGGCCTGCTCAGTCTGTATTGATAACACTCCCTTTCAGGTGGCCGCCCCGCGAGGCATCTCTCTCCTCCCCCCTCGGCCGCCCTGGGAAAGAAGAAACAGGAACCACCGTGGTGATGGTCGACAGGGGCCCCGAGCACCCCTCGGGGCTGGGCCGAGAAACGCTCGGAATAGTCACCCGAAGTGTGTTTATTAGGCAGCTTACGGCGCAGGGGGCTTCTCAGACGTGGTACAAAGGGACTTTATTTCGTTACAGACGGAAGGGTACAAGAGAGCACCAGGGGCAATTCGGTACACATGCATGCACAGCCGAGGTTCACTCGGGCACTTCCGCGCACCCTTATCTCGCCGCCGACACGCAATCGGAAGGCAGAGGCTCCCTTAACTCGAGACATTGTCGGGTCAAGAATGCCTCCTGTCAGAAACTCTCGGCTGACTTAGCAACAAAGAATCTTTATGAATATACTCTCCTGGATTCATGGAAACGTTCGTGAAAATAAAATTACCGTCTTCATAGCCCTCTGGGAAGGCCCGTTGCACCTCAGTAAACTAGGACTTTATCTTGAGGGAGTTTAATCAGCGCCCCAGTTTAACGAACATTATTGAGCAGCAGATGCAGACGGAAAACAGGGGAGACTGTGTTAACCTTGGGGTAGGGCCTTCTCATATTGGAAAAAGACACCCCAGAACCAGGGATATCTTGCCTTAGATAATATTCTACTGGTTTTATCTTTTAATTACGGGCTGATCAGATGGCCCCACAGCAGATACATTGATAATTAGTATATAATCCTCTAAGCTTACTTAAAAAGAAAAGCAGCTTGCTAACAAAGGCTGAATGGAAATTCCAATTCACAAGAGACATTATACTTTCAAAATAAGAGCAACCTTATTACGAGCTCCTGCCGCCGTAACTCAAGGACCAAGAATGTTCCATGGTGCATGGCTTCATCTGAAAACAAACACAGTCAAATCCACCCTATGCTGGACCTGCTATGATGATGGGGTGTAGCAAAAGCCAAAATGACCTATTATGGTATTTAAAAATAGACCTCTCTTCTGGAAAGCACTTTTCTAAGAGCCCACAGAGGCTAACAAGGAAGCAAAGATACATGGGAATTGGTGTGCAAGCAAATCCTCCAGGGGGCGCTCTAACAGAGACGGCCTCCCCCTTCCCTGGTATCCCTTCTGCCCTGCAGGCGGGCAGCTTTCTCCCGAGCAGCAGGGCACCAGGCTGGCTGAGAGCAGAAGTGGGCGGCACCCTTCCCTGGGTCCCCTCGCAGCTGCCATGGGAGGCAACAGCGAGGAATCCCACTGAATGGCCAGCAATCAGTCATCCTCCACATGGCATTTTTCAACTCGGTCAGTTGTGCTTTTACTAAAGATTTGTATGGACCAAATTGGGTCAAGATGCTGTTTTGTTTAGTTTTTGTCTCCCCTGCAAGTGGCAAGGGGTCCCCTCTGCAGCTCAACTGCCCAGTCCCAAATTAGGTTGGATTCGACTTAAAACACTGCAGAGGAACGATTTTCATATTCCCCTCTGCTCCTGCTCTGGAAGCTTCTCGCACGCCACCCAAGGCAGTGAATTCCACCGTGAGGGAGAGGAGGGACCACCGGCACCGCGTGGATGAGGAAGCACGAGGTACCGTGAGGTACGGACACACTCTGTCGTCCTTGTTTCTCAGCACGTTACCTAATGGGACAGCACTGTATCGGGCTTGTGCTTTTGGAAAATCTGGTTTGTGAATGCTCGGCTTCCACACCGGGCAGGCTACTGAAGGGCTGGCGGGGATGGGAGTTTGCGAGGAAGGTGCCGGTGGAGGAGGGATGGGGCCAGAGCGAGCGCAGAGAGCTCAGGGCGCTACGCGGACAGGGCGCCGCAGCGGTAGCTGATATAGATCAGCGCTACGCAGAGAATGTGGACAAGAAAGAGGCTTAGAAGGTCCCTGGCGCGGAGGGCAGGAGTTGGTTGTGGGAGTGTCTCCCCGAGGGCCAGCAGAGTGTCAACGGTCTTTCGAATGTGACGAAAGTCCAAGTGCAGGATGTCACCCGGAGAGCAGAGGTCAGCCTATTCCGAGGGTAGCCGTTGGGACAGAAAGAGACAGTGCACACCGTTAAAACCACGCGGAGCAGCTGGAAAGAAGCACACATTTCTGGTTACAGCAAATGGCGAGAGCAGCCACTTACTGCAAGCAGGTGAAACCCGTTCCGCCCTCGAAGGCGTTCAAACCTCATTCCACAGTAACAGCAGCAAGCCCCACGTGTTCTGTGCAAACAAGACAAAGATCCTTCTTCCCCACCCCACCCAGGAAGGAACAGAACGTTCTGCAAGTCATACATCATCTGGCATTCAGCAGTTATAATAGTCAAGGGGTATCAAGTGCCCAGTGGTGGCTCAAATCAGAGGTTTTCGCTAGGGAAATTTAAGTCTTAACCTTACTAACAAAAGCGTATCTATATAAACTTTGAAGTTTAATCCTCACCTTTCCTCACTCTGCTTTTAATGCATTTTTTTCACCCTAGTTTACGAAGAATACAGTTTTTCTCTCCCTGAAAGACAACACATCCATTTAACTTATTTTCTTTTTAGGATTACTGATAAACTCCAGGGAATGCCAGACCTAATTAGGTCTCTCCATGTGTCACACAGTACGTTAAGTTTCCTGGTTTTGCAACGACACATCGAAATCGGGGAGACTTATTAGCTATGAGGTTGGAGTGAAAGTACACTCCCAACAGGGTTACCTTGTGAATTTCTTCACCATGAAACAGGTATGGGGGGGGGTATGGGCAGAGATCTCCACGCAGGTTTTGTCTGCTTTAGGGTCACCATGCAAGGGGGCAGAGCTCTTATTTTATCAATTAAATGCAAAAATGGCAGCTCAGTCTGTCGAGTCCACCTTCAGATGCCCACTACGGCCGAGAAGCAAACGGCCGTATGACGGTCTGAATTCCTGAGCCGGACCAACAAGAGCTTAAAATTCACCCTGGTCCTGGTTGCTACGTCGGTATGGAGGAAGTTGTGGTTTTGTCCAAATTAAACAAGGACTGAAGGTATTTGTGATATAATTCATAAACGCAGCTTTACTTGTCAATTAGGCAAAGCGTTTAAAATATAGATGGTATATATTTTATGGCACACTTTGATACAATATTGCCCTGTGTTTTACCTTCACTGCTAAGTGGATATAAATGACAGAGCAACTGAAAGGTGATTTCAAGGCAGAGGCTTTTGTCTTGCTTGTATCTTCTGATGCCTCAGGTCAGGAGGAATACTACAATATTACGCGGGCTGAAGGACACTAAAAACATTCTCATCTTATTTCAATTTATGAAGGTACCAACAAAAGATTTTTTAATAACTCACGTTATATCTACTGAGACTGTGTCTCTTCCAGCAGATTTGGAAGAACCAAGCTACCACTATTACTTTCCCAAGCATTAAAACATCTACACATAGACCGGATTTCACTGGGAGAAAGATGCTAGTCAAAGATTAACAGATGGTGAGAGAGCTAGGAGTTGTTTTCTGTTGCAATACAAACTTTCTATTGCAACGTTGTGCTTATTAGCCAGTGAAATCCAAGCAAAGCAGACAGAAGACAGAAGGCATCCACCAAATAAAATGTGATTTCCACAAACGTGGTGTTTCCAGGTCAACGCAAATCCTGCTACCTCCAGTTACATTTCAATAATCCCCCAAACCCTACGGACCGTGCCCGGCCCGCGCTCCAGCAGCTCCACCAGAGAGCCCGAGTCGGCCGCCTCTGCAGCGCGCCGCGCACCCATTCGGCAGCTGGGCAAGGCACCCTGTCCTCCTGTTCTGTGATGTCCCCGATACGGGCTGCATTCAGACTGCCACTCAGGCCGGGCCTAGACTCTCAGTCCATGGCGATCTGTCTGAATTACATCGCGATCCCTAAAGGAACAGGCGTGGGTTGGGGACTGTCCTCCTGCGGGGAGCACAGGCCGCTGCACCCCGAGAGCCTCCCTCGGTGTCTGCCAGGCATCCTCCGTCCTCCACAAGGGGCTACAGTGGGAATCGGCTGCAGCTGCTGAGGAACCCGGGGGTGTGCGGACCGCTGTGCTTCCCGCATTTCAGTCTTAACGAGAGGGGTGCAGAGATTCAACTATTTTCTCCCGTAAAATTAAAACAGGAAAGTACTGGAAAGGAAGGAAATTTAAAGAGGCAAAACGCTGCCGTGTATTTACAAAGTGCCAGGAACTACTGCCAGGCGGTGAGAAACACAGCGAACACACCGGAGTCCCTGGAGGCCAGTGCAGCCGCCAATGCTCACCACTGGGGGCAGAGGTCACAGTCGCCAGAGGACGACCAGGTTCTCTTCCGGGCCACAGCCCAGGGCTGTGTCCAGCAACAAAGTGCATGTCCAGCCGAGGCTCCCTTCTCAGGCACAGAGGGAAAGTCTGTAAAATTCAGGAAGCACCTTGCTCCTCAAAGAGGTGTGGGGCCAAAGCTCCTTTTTAAAATTAAATAGAAAAATTTCCCTAGTGAACCAAATAAACATCTACTTTCCAACACTTTTCATGTTTCATAAATCAGAGATTTCTCTCGACCAGAGTCAACACTTCAAGAGCCCCATATTTGGATCAATTTAGAAACCCACAAGAGCCAACCATGAAGTCCCGCCATCAAGGTCAGGGGCCAGGAATGGTCAAGCTGAGTCAGAAAAGACAAAGGAAGCCTCAGTATGTCCATAATGAACCTCGTGACCCCCAGGCTCAACTGGAGTCAGATTCTTGGGCGAAACAAAGAATAGTTCCTGAAGAACTTGGAAGCCCACTGATGTAGAGGCAACTTCAAGGTCAGGTTGAAGCTTGCACCAGGGGTCACAGCCAATTGTGAAGTCTGACCCCTGGCACAACACTACAAGGGGCGATGGGATGCCGCCAGCGACACCCCCCAACCCCCAGGTGTTCCAGGCGCTGTGACATGGGACTTGGTGACAGTTCTCCTGCAGCTAAGCAGCCGGTGAACGAGGAGAGCAGCACGGGGCTGCAGGTTGTAGCTGAGCTTCCAGGGAGTGTGAGAGCTCAGAGACCTTAGGGGCCAGTGATTCTCAAACTATGTTTAGCCTCATGACGCTTTTTCTTCCCCTAAGGGAAAACCTGGCTGGAAACGCAACGTGCACCGCAGGCAAGAAAATGGCTCCGGCTGAAGCCAGGGCCTGGGGGTGATCTGCAGACCCGCACAGGGCTGCGCCTCGCCTCCTGGGCAGGCCGGGCAAGAGAATCGAGCGCTCCGCTGGCCAACGGGGTTTAAATCCCCTGCTTAGGTCCAAGGCCCACACAGGTGCACGGCAGGGAGCTCCAGCATAGAGCGCCCGTCTGTGCTGGGGAGAGGGCGGGCTGTGCACGGCACAGATGCCGGTTCAAACACCAGCTCCTCCGCTGCTTCCAGCTCCGAGTGCAGCTCAGGAAATGACCTCGGCTTCCTCACAGCGCAGTAATAACGTATCTACCCCAAACCCTCAACATTGGGCTGAATGATCCTATTAACCAATGTCGCCCCTATAAATTTAACTTAAAAGACAAAAAATAAAATAAACAAGTGATAAGAAAGAAACTTACACCTAAAAAAAAAAATCCTCAACAGTGAGCATTTGAGATGACGCCCTACAAGTTCTCAGTCAACAGTTAACTGCTCCGAGTTTACCAGTTTTCAGTCAACGGTCAACTGGTCCTAGTTAGCTAGTTCTCAGTCGACCACTAACTGTTCCAAGTTAACTAGTTTTCAGTCAACAGTTAACTGCTCCAGGTTAACTAGTTCCCAGTCAATGCTTAATTGCTCCTAGTTAGCTAGTCCTCAGTCAATGCTTAGCTGCTCCGAGTTAACCAGTTCTCAGTTGACGGCCAACTGCTCTGAGTTCACTAATCACAGCACAGACATGACCACTGCACCCCCAACCTTGCGCTCCCTTCCCTCTGCTGACAGATGGGTACTGGGCACTCGCTCTTCCTTCTGGTTAAGCTCCTTCCACCTGCGTCCCTTTATGGGGGGACTGGCCCCAAACGGAAAACCAAAACCCCAAACCCAAGGAATGTGCAGCGGGAAGGGAAGGGACCAGCTGCGGTAACTCTCTGCAGAAACGGTGACTACCGTACTGAAAAAGAAACCCTGAGTGAGGTCTCTGGTCCACTTTCAACGAGCTCTCGTCGGCATCCTCATCAGCAAGCCCCGGCCTCGCTCCGAATCCTTCGCCGTGGATGGAAACAGGCCTGCGGCCACTCTGACAGAATTCCCCAGGACCCACCCCCCAGCTTCCGTCTGCAGCATCCCCTGCTCCAACCCCGCGATCCCTGCCCCTGGGCCGAGACTCAAGGGTATAGGCCCAGCCTCATTCCAGCGTCGCCAAGAGCAAAGGCCTGGAGTTCCGTTACCTCTCTGCCACCCTCAACCCGCGAACCACCAGGACGCCTGCGCCGTGCGACTCGGCAGGCAGCTGTGCTCAGAGGTCAGCTGCGCCAGAGCTGCTCTGCTGCCGCACACGGCAACAGGCTTCAGGGGGCCGGCCGACCCCGCGGCAGGCTCCCGGGAACGCGTCCGCGGGACCTCCGACGGCAACGCATAGGCTGCAGCAACAGCACAGCCCGCTGCGTCACTTCATACGTGATGGTTTCACCGAACCTGCTCCGCGGCCGCGTTCCACCCTTGCTGCCGGCCCTGGCCGCGGCCTGTGGTCTCCAGCCGCCCTGCTGCCACCAAGGGAAATGACGTCCAGCTCAGAGCACAGCCGTGACCTTTCAGTCTCCTCAGGATGATGTGGTGCTGTCCCTTAGATGTTCAGTTAAAAAACACAGAACTCACGATCTCTGCGACTTACGGGTGTAAGTCATGGATGGAGAGGAAGGCAGAAAAAGCTCGCAAATTGGGAGGAATTAACTGCTTGTTGCTAGGAAGTCAATGAATATTTCATTACCCAAATATTAAGTCTAATGCTAACAAGAAAGTGTAATGTTATGGGTCCTGTGCTTTTAGATAAATCTTTTTGTTTTGTTTTTAAAGTTACTGGGGTGACACTAATAAAATTACCTAGGTTTCCAGTGAACAATTCTGCGATGTCTTATCTGTAGAGTGCTCCGTGCGCCCACTACCCAAAGTCGGATCTTCCTCCACCACCGCACACCCGACCCCACTTACCCTCCACCCCACCCCCCTCCCTCTGGTCACCGCCACACGGTTCTGTGTCTTGTGAGTTGTTTGTTTCTTGTTTGTTCATTTTTGCTTTCAGTTTTATATCCCACATGAGTGAAATCATACGGTTCTTTTTCTGATTTATTTCGCTTAGCAAGATATTCTCAAGTTCCACCCACGTTGTCACAAACGGCCGCTTTCATCTTTTCTAATGGCTGTGCGGTGTTCCATGGTACAGATACACCACGTCTTCTCTGTCCAGCCCCCTAACAGAGGACACTTCGGTTGCCTCCATGGCTTGGCCTCCGTCAGTAAAGCCGCAGTGAAAACACGGGTGCATGTGTCTTTGCAAATAAACGTTTCCAAGTGTTTCGGGTAGAAACCCAGAAGAGGGGTTGCTGGGTCATATGGTAACTTTGTTCTTAATTTCTTGAGGCACCTCCACACACTGTTTTCCACAGTGGCTGAACCAGTTCACATTCCCACCAGCAGGGAATGAGGGTTCCCTTTTCCCCACCACCTCTCCGACACCTGTTATCAATTGGCTTCTTGGTAACAGCCATTCTGACAGGCATGAGGTAGGATCTCATTGTGGTTCTGATTTGCATTTCCCCAATTTTCATGTATCCGTTGGCCATTTGTACGTCTTCTTGGGAGAACTGTCCAGGTTCTCCACCCATTTTTTAAATTGGATCGTTTGTTTGATGTTGAGTTGTAAGTGTTCTTTATGTGTACTTTTTTATGATTTTGCTAATACTTTTATTATTTCGGAGAAGTGTTCATTTATGTATACTTTTTCAACTAACCCCTTGTTGGAGCTACTGTCTGCAAATATCTCCTTCCCTTCGGGTGGTTGCCTTTGTTGTTTTGTTGGTTTTTTTCATTTGTTTTTTGCTGTGCAGAAGCTTTTTAGTTTGATTAGTCCCGTTCATTTATTTTTGCCTTTACTTCCCCTTGCTTCTGAGCTCAAATTCATAAAATCTTCTCTGAAACCAAGGTCCATAAGTTTATTACCCATGTTTTCTTCTACGTAATTTATTGTTGCATGTCTTATACTTAAGCCTTCAATCCATTTTAAATTACTTTTTGTGCATGGAGACAAACAGTAGCGTAGTTTCATTCTTTTGCACGCGGCTTTCCAATTTTCCCAGCACCGTTTATTGAAGAGGCATTTTTCCCCATTGTGTGGGCTTCACTACTTTGTCGAAAATTATTTGCCACATACACGTGGGTTTCTTTCTGGGCTCTCAGTTCCGTTCCATTGGCATCAGTCTTTTCACACGTCTGATGGCAGGCGGAGAACGTCTTCAGCTAGACTGGTGCTGTAACTGTGCCTTTAGTGTGAACGACCAACTGCAGCGTGCCACACGTACACGCTCAAAACGCCAACCCTCTTGTAACTGGAGACAGAGACGCAACTACTGAAGGGGGAGGCCGACATTTCCCACCTCCCCGACTCCGTATCCTACTCCCAGTGAAAACATTTCCGTGTTTCCAATAACTTATTCCTCCTTCATCCACTGAGAGAGGAAAGCAGGAAGATGTGCCCATTGCCACCATATCAGCAATTTCTAGTTTTCCACTAGAATACTCCTTCCTTCTCTTAACGTATCTTGTTAAAGAAGTTCCACTGCTAACTGAAACTAACCAACAGATCTTTTTCCTGGTAGCGATGGATTTAACGAGACTTTAGTCACCAGTAAAATGCACTTGGATTACGCATCAGGATGAACGTACAAGTACACGAACACACACACACACACACACACACACACACACACACACGTATACACAAGGAAAACTGAAAAATCACCTCAAATCTTAAAAGCAATTTCAAAAACAGCCTCAGTGGGACACTGGCACAAAATCGTTTACCCCTTATAATTCTTCTCAGGAATTGTGGGCTGCCCGTTAGTACCAGAGGCATCATCTGAAAATGATAATAACGTTTTCTCCGCATTTTTGTCATTTCCATTTGCCCACCTTAAAAGGAAACCAAAATCATCAGTCTTTGCTCACAATAAATGATGAAGTGCATTTCCATTTCAGGTTGTATAACCACAGCCAAAAAAACTTCGCTGAATTTAAAAACATCACAAGGGGCTCAGTCATAAATCATGAACGTTTTCTACCACAGACGTGAATAATTCACCACCTGACTTGGTAAATGACAGTTTTAATTCATATATGGGAAATCTTATTAGCCCACAACAGAATGAAATTATTTTAAAAGCTGTGTGTATAGTAATAATGTCACTAGTACCTGAAGCCAAGAATGTATATGCAACATTAAAATGTACAGATACTACACAGATACACAGATGAACATTGTTGAAAGACAGCTGAATTGATCGCAGTCATTTAGTCCATATGTAATGATTATACTCCTTTAAAAAATAATTCGTAAGCTTCTTTTTTTGTTATAACATCTCTGAATTAATGATGTTTTAATTATCTTCTGCAAATAAGGAGCCCATCATGAACCCACCACCAAACTAAAATTAGGGAGATAAGGAAGGAAGGAGGAAAAGGAGGAAGAAGGTGGGGAAGGAGAGGAGGGAGGGAAGGACGGAGGCAGGGAGACAGGCAGGCAAGCCTTTCTCGACTGCTACAGCTCACGCCTACCACGGAGTAAAATGCACTCTCTTCCCTTACTCAAAACCAACATCTCACGAGAGTCTGTAGCCACCTTATCCCTGGAACGTTAGAAAAGATAGAAGAAATGACAAGAGATAGAATTCCTGTCCATTTCCGTTTATCCCAATGACTAGAAACTTCTCAACGTACCCCCAAATCTGAGGGGACTGGCTTCTGTCTCCCTAAGAAACCGCCTTGCATTACTAATAGCAAAGGCGGGGGGGGGGGGGCGTCGCGTGGGGAAAGAGGAGGGCACACTGGGCGTGGGAGGGCTGCAGGGACTCGCCCAACCAGGCTACAGCAGCCCGAGGGGGGAACTGTAAACGCAAACACTTAACGAACCATAAAGCAGCACACATAGTTGTTATTATTATTAATGGTAATGATTAATAATAATAAAATTCATGTTTCTAATGCTGATTAGTTTGATCCTCGTCCCCAAAATGCAACTACAGGAAATGAAAACCAACAAACTAGGTGTCAACCACAGCTGTGCTTTGCTGAAGAGCTTTCGTGAGGAAACCCATCAGCTCTACAATTTCACCCTGCGGGGCCCGACTGCAGGCTCGCTGAGGCCGTGGCCACTTCAGCTCTTGGAGGAGAAAACGGGGCTCAGGAAACGTTTTGTTTTTTCAAGTTTGGAATTTCACACTTACTCCAAAGCCCTGAAGAAATTATATCCCCCTTTTCCTTAGAACTGACCCTACTGTTTTAAGACATTTCTTATTTCATTGCAATAGAGCCATTTAAACTAAAATTTTATATGACTTATTTAATATTATTCCTTTAGGAGGACTGAAGTGAAAATGGATGTACAAAGTTGTACAGCTGTTCAGTGGGTTCGAACACACATTAAAGAAAATCTTTACTGAAACATGGTTATTTTTGAAGAAGTTAGATGTTACCTCTGGCACTCCTAATTTTCGGCACGCTTCCAAAAAGTTTTCCACGTTCCTTCTGCATTTGGCCATGCTGAGCTTTGGCTGTAATGCAAATATGCAGAAATAATGAATTACTAAAACAGTAATTTTAAAAATACATTAAAATTTAAACTTTCTAAATGGCGCAAGCAACACATGTTTACTGAAGAAAAAATATAGAAGCACATAAAAACTTCTCTACCCAGAAATGTCCATGTAGAGGCAAGAGTTACTATTATTCTGGGTTATATTTTTCCGGACATTGAACGTGTATGTTTGTGTCTGCTCTATAAAACCCCAAAGATGCTCAACACCATTCCAAACGCTGAGGTCAGCCCGGCAAAGCCAATGAAAGTGTGTTCCAAGCTACATGAAGACCATTTCCCACCTTTGGAAAGTGAGGGAGGGCCCCCACTACGGTTGCTGCCTGCCTACTTTCCGTTAGAAGAGCACTTGCTACAAACCCAGTAGTTCAAAGAATCAACAATTACACACGTCACCCCAACCGGGAGGCCTGTGGTCAGTTACCAAACTGTCCACGACCGAGGAAACCCACTTTAAGGGACTCTCAGCATACTGACAGTGACAGCCACTCCACTGGGCACTGCGTCCCTCAGCCCGGCCCGCAAAACGGACAGCAGCGCTCTCATGAATGGAAACTGAGCAAGCTCAATGCTGGCAATCGCCCGGATACACAGGCGCCCCCGTCTGCTCTGACCAAGCGCTCACCGCACCTCAGGGTCTTCACCTGCTGCTAAGATGCACCTGTGACACCAAGCGACACCAAGCTCATGGTCGCCCGGTTCTGGTCTAGTTTGAAATGTTAACAAGTTCAAGAAGGGGCCAGTACAGTGTGGTATCAGTCATGGCGGGGGCAGTTGTTACAAGGAAGAAAAAGAAAAGAAAAAGAATCCAAGTGCTAAGGAGACCAGGGAGCGGAGGCGACAGCCCACCAGGCCACCAGCAGCAGGGGCTGGTCAAAGAGGCTTCAAGGTACTTGCCGAGTTTCGGCAAGTGGACATTTAGTGACAGCCTGCGTTTCTAAAGTATGTCACATTCTAAAATGAGTTATTACATTATGTTACACTAAATATGGATATTTCGGAAGAAGTTTAGTGACATGGGAAAATACTTATGTTTTAATAAAACATTTTACAAACTACTAATAGACACAAGAGGCTCACAATTGAAAACCAACTTAAATACAGACAGAATGCTAACGGTACAGTAGCCGAGATGTTAAGTGATTGTCTTCAGGCAGTGGGATAAGGAATGACTTTTTTTCCTTCTGATTTCTCTGTTTTCTGGTTTTTGCCCAATAGGGCATTATTTCTCATTATATTTTCACGAAAAATTTACTTAAAGAAGAAAAAAGGTGAAAACCAAAGGACTTCAAACAAAATGTAGCATTTTTCCTGAATGAAATACACCAATGTATACAGATCTGTGATTCACAGCGACCTCTTACACCTTACAGAATCATCGTACATCTGTTGGAAGCGGAGGACTCATGGTTTCCTCCTTACAATTTGGGGGGAATTCTCACACGAGAGTTCAGCACACAGCTCAGACGACCTTACGGCAGCCCGGACCCCCCGTCTGCGGGCCACACCAGGAAGCTGCCTGGGGTCAGAGGCAAACTTCCCTGCGGGACCTGAGGAAGGCAGCTGGAGGGGCACTTGGAAGAAAGACAAGCTGGTCTTTCTCCCTTTACGTTTCCTGAAGCAAAAAGCAGTCAAACTTTCCGAAGGGAAAACGTGTTCTGTAGTGCAAAAGGGAAACTGGCTGTTGAAATGGGATCAGATGCGGGCGGGAAAAAAATTAGGCCAAATAGCGCCAGGTGACCGCACCCTGGAGGCGGGGGAGGGGCAGACAGGCCCCAAGACTGGCCCATCACCTTTCCCATCCCATCCTTTCCGGAACGTGGTGCCTCGAGATCAGGGCGCCGAGCGGTGAACACCCATTCGGTAAGCACCGCTGACAGGAACACCTTGCATTCCTGTGCCCAACGTACGCGTTACCTGATTTCATCCTCACAAGTACAGAACCATGGCAGGGAAAAGCAAATCGAGCTGAAGAATGGTGAAGTAACTCTCGAAGGCACACACTAGACTAGAAATACTTGTCTTTTCTTTGTCTGAACCCTGCATGGGCGTCAAGGACAAGTTCATCCCGGACTCCCCCACCCGAGCTGCCTGACCATAAAAGCCACTTCCAGATGGTGACATGCTCAGAGACACACAGGGGGAGGAGGCGCAGGCCAACTCGACGTCCCCCACAGAGGGGACAGGATGTTTAGGACATCAAGGGGTCCCACTCACCTTCACACTCCCCATGGCCGCCCTGGGCCTCCAGGGCACCTCTGAGCACCGAGACCAATCCACGAATTGTTGGCTGAACAACTGGCTAATCAACCTCTGGCTCGACAGGTTACTAAGGATCTTCTACACAGAACCCGCACGTTTTCAGAGCTTTCCAATAAAATCCCCAATAATTAAAAAGGAAGGAGATCCCATTCGGAAGAGAAGCTACCAACCAGAAAAATGAAGTTTTCCCACAGCCTTCTCACCGTGTAAACAACCTTTTGTGAGAAATGAATCTTCATGTCCCTGAAGTCTTAAAGTTAGCACCCCAACCAGGGATTCTTAGATGGGATTTGCCTTGTGTTTGAAATAAATTCCTTCCTGTCATTTACATATTTAAATAGTCTCCCTTTTTACAATAAAAATGTTGCTTCCTTCAGGCCCTTTCCTTTCTGCTCTCCTAGTGGTTGGGGGCACAGCAGAGGGGATCTTGGGGATCCCCCTAGCCACTTCAGCCACCAACCCCGTCCCCAAAGACTTGGTTTCACTGTAACATTAGTTCACGTGGTGTCACTTACCACTGCTGGTGAGGGCACGTGGATGCTGGCGACAGACCGCGGGCGGATGTGATTGACCAGGTGGCAGAGGACGACGCCGTCCAGGAGCGCGGCCCCCAGGTCCTCGTGAAGGCTGACCTTGAGTCTCATCTCGATGCTCTGTAGGGGGTCAGAAGGGTGCTGTTTTCGGCAACGCGCCCCGCACAGCGTCCTGCCCGGAGTGCAGTGGGCGATACCAGTTAGGCTTGTGTGAGTGCGCTCCGTGACAGGCGCACGCAACAATGGCAACGCCTCCATCACGTGCGCACGCAACTATGGAAGCACCTCCATCACGGGCACACGCAACAATGGCAACGCCTCCGTCACGTGCGCATGCAACAGAACCACCTCCATCACGTGCGCAATCAACAGAACGGCCTCCACCACGTGCGCACGCAATAGAACCGCCTCCACCACGTGCGCACGCAACAATGGAAGCACCTGTCACGTGCACATGCAACAATGGCAACGCCTCCGTCACGTGCGCACGCAACTATGGGACCACCTGGCAACTCAAGATCCAGAACGCGTCCCCAGTGCGCAGCAGCACGTGACTGCGTTCTAGAGGCTGGAGATTCGAAAGCAGCTGAAATGGGGAAGGACGGCTGGCAGAAGCTGAAATGCCAGCAGTGGCTGTCTCTGAGCAGTGGGATGAAAAAGGATTTCTTTTCCTGCTACATTCCTCTATTTTTTCTTTTCCTCCAATCAGGATTATTTCCTGGTTTATTTTCAATTAGAAATGTATTTTAAAAAAGGAAAAAGGTGACAACCCAAGGATTTCTAAAAGAATGTAGCGTTTTCCCTGAAGAATTAATAAAATCCACAAATGTGAACAGGTACATGACTCACAATTCCTCTTACACCTTACAGATTAATTGTGCATTCAAATTGGAGGCCAAGGGGTCAGAGTTTTTCTTTAGTAATTTGGGAGGAATGATGAAAGGAGAGTTCAGTACACAGCTCCAACATCATGAGAGCGGCGGCATCCCGTCTTGTAAAAAGTACTGGAGGTTTCGCACTGGGTCATAGGGCAAAATTCGCTGCCCAACCCAAGGCAGCGAGAGACAGATTTAAAAGTGAGGGCAAACTGTTCCTCCCCCCCCCCCGTGTTTTTAGACAAAAAAAGTGGTCAAATATTAGCCATGGTCCCTGTCATGACAGAGCTTAAAATCCCCAATGTCACCCAGCACGAGACTTCATTCTTGGTGGGAACTCAAATAGTTTGGTAAATGACAATAAAAAGTTCCCACCAGTCTGCCATAACTATAAACATCTTTAAATTAATGGAAGACTATTACTCAGTAAATGAATAGTCGTGCGTTATTATAAGTGTGACTGAACTAAACAATGCTAGCCATATATATATATATAATATATATTATATAATACATATAAAGTATATATATATAAAGTAGTTCTACTTACAGTATCTCATGTATTACAAAACCACACTAAGGGAGACTGGAACTGTTGTGGTTTTTTTTAAATGCTTGAACAAACTGACCCCCAGGAATGCGAAGTGACCTGTCCAGTACCGAACAGTCAGTAGGCGACCTGGCTGCATTCGAAACCCGATGTGGTTGCCATGTTTCGAAACCTAGCTGTTAAAAGGAGACTCGACCCTCGGCCAACACAGCTTTGAACGGCATGGACCCACTTGCACTTGGTTGGGGTTTTTTCCTGGTAAATACATACCGTTCTGTAAGTGTATTTTCTTTAGTTTACTTTGTACTGAGGACAAAGCACAGAATACACCTAATAGACTAAATAAATGTGTGTTAATCAACTGCTGATGTTAGCGGCAACGCTTCTTTCTGGTCAGCAAGCTGTAAGCAGCTACGTTTTGGGGGAGTCAAGAGCTACACTGGGATGTTCGCCTGCTGTGGGCGAGGGAAGAGTGCGGGGAGGGCTGACGGCCCCCCAACCACGGCGCTGCTCAGGAGCCGACCTCACAGCACGCTGCTTCAATGCTGGACATTATTGTTCAGGGGTACAACATTTCTTGGGTACCTCACGGAGTTGTTCCACCAGTTCCTTTTCTTCTCGCATTTGTTCCATCTTCCTCCGAATTGTGAACTGTGGGTCTATGGACTCCAAATTTCTCTGAGGTCTTAGGAACACTGTAACAGAAAGGGGGAAAGCCTTGATGCAGTGCCCGGTTTAGGCTGCCACACCACCATTCAGATTCAGATGAAGCCAAGGGTTTCTCCCTGCATCCCTAACCAGTCACTGAGGGGCTCCGGGAAACAAGGGGAAGCATTACTTCGCAGGAAAGTCCGACTCAAACATTCTAAAGAAGCCTGCATGTTATAATTATACTGTGTTGTGCGGACCAACACAAGCTGTATTTTTGGCAACATACACTGAATCCAGGAACGGTGTGGGTCATCCTTGCAACCCTCCCAGGCCACCTCTTGGAAAGAGGCCCCTCCTCTCTCCTTTCTGCAACGCGTTCATTCTAAGTTTTCATTTACACCCAAGGTTTCACCGTCTATTTGTTAAACTCAGAGAATCTGTCCCAAATAAGAAGTCTCTGGAATGGCTTTACCTATCTAACGTAAGCACAGGTTAATGTCTGCTGCCTCAAAGTTTTCAAAAGCTTGGGCTACGCACTAAGTGTGGATCCACAGGGCCACGCAGTCGTGTGTGGAGTGGGCAAATTCTGCCTTCAGCCACGTCGCTGGCAGCGTAGCCAGGGCATCAGCTCTTCCGAGAGGGCCAGAGACTCCTTTTAGAGAACTTGGCAGGATGAGAGGCATGTAAGAGCTCGTCCTTAAAATTACAACCTCCAAGAATAGCAGCCAACCGGCTCGCTCCGCTGAAAGGACTTCCGCCTCTGGCTGCAGGAAGAAGGGATGCTCTGAACCCCAGAAGGACGTCTTTTTACTAAAGACTAGTAAAGAGGATAAATAAAAAAATTCTACACAGAGCAGAGTGATCATAACAAGTGTTTCTGATCAGGTTTTATTATGACACAAAGCCCAGGGGCAGATTTGAACTTGAATTTCTTCCTCCCTTGAGACTTTCTATCCTGTTAAGATGGAAAGCTTTCCTCTCACACAGGAGGGGGCAAAGCGCTGGTGAGAGCCTCGTGTGGCTCTCGCGCGCGCGCGCGCGCGCGTGTGTGTGTGTGTGTGTGGGGTAGGGAGGCAAGCCCTTCAGAAAATTTTGGGCAGAGATCTCCAATTTTAAAAATCAAGATGAGGCAGAAGGCTGCATTGGCATGATTCAATTCTAGAAATCTCATCCACCACAACATCAATAATGTAGAGTAAGAAGGTTACAGAACTTTTCTTCTACTTTGACAAACATTTCCTATGGGCCACTTTAAGAGCTATTTCAACTTACTAGTATTTTTAGGTTAAATATGGTTTACAAATATACTTCAAATAAAAAAAAGCTTGTGACAACTCCATAAAATCAACTCCTCCATGCTAACCCAGCTGTGCCGCTTTAATCTCAGTTTGCACCTCTGGGCCAGACCGCTGTGAGGAAGGACCTGCACTGGCTGTCTCACGTCGGTTCCAGGCTATCTGAGTCAGCGTTCCGATGCTCAGCGGAAGGCTGAACGTGAACACAGCTTAAGACACCCCGGACTTAGAGTTAATGGAGGAGGGGGGTGATCTCAATAAAGTACACGGTTTCTTCTGGAACCCTGGAGAGCAGTCAGCCTGGGGTCTGGGCCTCGGCCTCCGGCCACCCGGGAAAGTCACAGGGGAAAAGATCCAAAGGCACGTCACCAAAGGGCTGTCACCAAGGCCTACGAAAACCAAACCCCACAGGAAGTGAAATCAGTGATTCAGAAAGCAAAGGCAAGTCCTGCGATGGAAGAAGGGCAGAGCGACCCTGCAGGGAGAAGTTAGAAGCTCACAGAGCAAAGGGAAATGAAGGAAAATCCGACGAAATGGGAAATCTACAAGAAATTTTAAGTGTATTAAACTTGCCTGGACACCATATGGAACCCAACAAAAAAATTTGCCCATTTAGGCATATCGACCAGAAGGAATATATATGAAAATGTAAAATCTAGAAATAATACACACCCCACAAAGAGAAGTCATCAACCAAATTTACCTAAAAGGTCAAGAAATACAGACAGGAGTAATACACAAACTAGCCAGCAAGAGGCGCTCCAATACTATTTAAACAAACCTAATGTTTTCTTTGGAGGAATTATTTTCCTTTGCCTTTTTTTCTGGGGGCAATCTTATCTAATACTGCATGTTTAATATTTTCAATATGTTTTTATTGGCAGACTTTATTCTGAATACAAAACGATCAGGAAGTTAAATTAACCGGGAGCTTTGTTTAAACACACACAACTCAAGTATCTACGCCTCGTTAGAGCCCTGTATGAAATAAAAAGATAATGCCTTGGCCTCTGGATTTTAATTTTCTGGTGTTGCTTCTCATCATAAATTGCTGCATCTCAAAAAAGACAAAAGGCATGCCTGGGTCTTTGCTCTGATCATGTTAATTAATTACAAAGTGTTAAAACACACTTGAACTGTGTTTTTTTTAAGTGAACATTTCAAGTGTGCATAAAATTACTGGAAGCCATGGCTACACAGCTGCTAGTTTTTGAAATGGATTAATTACCGAGGAATCTATGAGTCTTCAGGCTCACAATAAGCCTGCAGAGCACGTACGTGCGTGCTTATTCTGCTGAGCTTTGTCACGACAGGACAATCTGAATTGGGGCCATTAGGGTAGCTCTGGTTATTCACCGACGATTTTTCCCTTTCACATCCTATTTAAGTGGTAAATGCAGTGATGGAGATGGGACAAAGATTCGGGAAAGTGCTCTACGGGAGAATTATTCTGGTTTTCCTTAATCTCCTATCACCAAGTTTCATAAAAAAGTTCCCTTACTTAATTCGGGGGAGTCAAGTTTTAACTAGAGGCTACAAGACAATAGGAAGGGCCACACCATCGGTACCTGTTTTTCAAATCAAGAGCCACCCTCATGGTTTTGAGTGTAAATAAGAGAAAAGAGGGACAAGAGAGCAGAGTGAGTGTGTGTACGAGTGAGTATGGTGAGCACAATACCTCTGAGGGGTGGGATGGGACAAGGAGGTGTGTAGGTGATGTAAGATGCAGAGAAAAGATGAGTTCTGCTGAACTGTTCAAAGACTTTCTGTCAAATAACACCCAAGGAATGAAAAGATGCTCTGCTCTTACGTGTAATTTGTTCAGCAGAAGAAACGCATTCCTAAGCGAAGGGCCGGCAGGGAGTGTGACGATGCCCTGCAGGGAGGCCGGGTATCAGCCTCACCCTGGCAGGCACAGGACTAATCCCAGTGGTTCTTCTGTTGCCCCCACCTCCTCCCTCACTCTCCCCCTTGTCCCGGACCGGGGAGTGGGCTGCCTCCTAGCAACGCACCAAACGTGTCTCTCTCTCCGGGGACTCACCGTTCTCTCACTGCATGGGTCTGCTCCTCTCCATCAGGACTCCGAGAGTCTGCGTCTGCTCCCAATTTGCACCTCTACCCCACCCCACAAAGCAGGTTGCTGGCTGAATAAATGAAACAAGTGTTTCAAAAACTCCCTCTTTGCTGAGATTATCCTACTCTGATGATGTCATCTGAATTTTTCCCCCTTGTGGAAAACTTCCCAAAACTTAAGTTTCCAGGTCTGAACAAATTCGACTCCGAAATTCATGATCCATAAAAGCAGAGATCTCTGTGTTTTCCAGAGTTGTATCCATGGTAACAAGCATCATACCTAGCATGCAGCAACATTCAATAGATACTTAAGGATGTGAACAAGAAACCATTTCTCTAATGGTTGTAAGCCTATCTTTTAATTAAGCCAAGAAAAAAAAAGCATACTACTGTAAAAATTGCCTGGAATGATAATTATTACACAAAATGTACTCTTCATACAGCAATCATCAGTCTGTATCATTAACCTTTATTACCTAAGTTTAACTCGAGAGATTTCTTCTTTGTGGACACGTGAGGTTTAGAAACTAAGCTCTCAGCTTCTTCTTGGAAGTTAAGAACCTGGACTGGGTGTGATGCTTAAGATAAACAAATTCAAGGGCAGAAATATGGTGGCTTTGAAAAAAGTATCCTAAGCTGTAGATCCGAGCTAATGTGAATTAGAAATCTAACTAGTGCATCCATTCATTCCCCTCTGGTGCCTCAAAATCAATGAGATGGAGCCTCTGACCTCAAAATGCTCACATTTACTCTCCACGCCCAGCCTTGGGTGATTTCCAACCCAGAATCCTTCTCCTACATGGACATCACGTAAAGATCAGCGACAAAACACTTAGCGCGCAGACTCCCTGTGACACCGAGCGCGTCAGCACTCTGAGTGTGGGGCACCAGCAGCTGTGGTTTTAAAATGCCCAGGTGACTCTGGTACGTACCTAAGGCTGAGAACCACCAAAACGCCTCACACGGCCCCGGTTTCCTCATTTTTGGAGTAAGTGCAAGATTGTTGGAAAATGTCCAAGAGAATGTGTGTACCCCTGGCCCAAGATGGATATCTGTGTTCACTCATTCTCCAGTGATCATTAAAGATCAAGTTAAAATAAGTGCAAATCAGCGCCCACCAACTCCATTCATTGCAAATGAAAAAGGGCAAAGGATTCCAAGGAAGGTGGGACGGACATTAACTTTGGAGCCAAGGGGCAAGAGAAAGAAAGACAAAGAAGACACAAGAAAGAATGGAAGTGAAGCTTTCAAGTCACGAACAGCTGGAAGGGAAGCCGACCAGGTCTCCGAGGTGGACAGACCCACAGATGGACATGACCTCCACGTCTCCCATCTATCTCAGGAGGCAGAACTTTGCAGACAGTGGGAATTCAAGCTCCCAGAGACCTTCTAGCCTATTTGTCATTTTTAATTTTCCTTTCTTTCTTTTTTTTTTTTTTTTTTGGAGAATTTGTTTTAGAGAAAAGGGGGGAATTTCAAAGGAGATATTTTTGGAGTGAAATGCTGGAAAGCGATAGTTACTGCTTTAAAAAGTCTAAATTTTACTTAAATCTTGAAATTTAAATAAAAGGGGAATTTGAACGCAAAGCAAGACAGTTGCTAACTCTACTCAAAATAATAACTAAACAAAGTACGGGTTGAGTTGGAAGCAGGGTGCCATTGCTGTATTTGCAAAGGTTGAGAGAGCTGCCAATAGTTAAGTCACGGGGAAAATACGAGGAAACCAAACCGATGTGACACTCAGCTTCGAAATGCCAAGAGAGGCCACTGAATAGGATCTCCTACTGAACAGGAACCAGCAAGAACAATGTGAAAAGGAGGCTGTTTTCTTCTTGCAACATGTCTGTCTGGTGGACCCACGTGATGAAGGCGACTTCCTTAATTCTAAAAACGTCATGGAAAATATATTCCTATCAGAAGGCAAAGTCTCTCACAAAGAGAACAGAGACACTGGAAGGTCAGGTCTGGGAACGTGGACCAGTATTTTGTAAACAAGATTTCTGCACAGAAAATTA
Source organism: Anoura caudifer (assembly GCA_004027475.1). Classification (NCBI taxonomy): domain Eukaryota; kingdom Metazoa; phylum Chordata; class Mammalia; order Chiroptera; family Phyllostomidae; genus Anoura; species Anoura caudifer. The sequence continues at coordinate 66,580 of PVKU01006133.1, forward strand.
TCTGCTGCCCAGGGCATGCTGCAGACATACTGTGTGCAGGAATCAGCGACAGCAATCAGACACCTGACGTGGCTGACCGAGCCACGTGAATGTGGAAAGCAGGCCCTTTGTAATTACTGTGATACAGCATCATGGCCACACGTGAGTTCCTGAAATGTTCACTCACACAAAAAGTACCAAGTAAACATTGCAGAGTTACTGTATTTTCGGAAAGATTTCCACAGAGATTGTTTTCTGTGAATTCTTAGGATTGTTAATGAAAAAAAGAGGCAGCCCGCCTGCCTAACGGGCACAGAGTCCTCAGTGAGCAGCTGGACAAGGAAGGCACATGTGGTGGGCAGTTAGGAGCCCTGGGCAGGGCTCACCTCCATCTCCGCCTAGCGACGTGGCTGGACAGGCCACCCGCCCTCTCTGGGTTTGCTGGTTCATCACAAGGAGACACGATACAAGGGTAGTCCACAGTCACACAGAAGACGCCTAGACCTTCCCCAGCTTAAAAAACAACAAAAACTGCCAAGAAAGTCCTTTGGCTTCACACATCACTCCTAAGGAAATACCAAATCACACATAAATCTTTCATTCTAGGCTTCAGTTCCTTTAAACAACATCAGACCCGCAAATAACCATGTCTTCTGAGAAACAAAAATGCCCCTCCTACTCCTTTTTTATTTTTAAGTAAAGGAACAGTTTATCAAGAAAGCCTTCACTGAACCCTCCTTCACTTCCAGAATTTAAAACAGAATCACATGTGGAGGGACTTTAGTGTTACTACTGTTGTTTACTCATTTTCAGTTAAAAATTTAGAAAGATATGAAATAATCACATCTCTGTTACAACTGACCTGCCAGGATATCTACACAGCCTTCCACAGAAGAAAACTGGAAACCCAGTTTTGGTTGAATTTTGACCAGAAATCACAGCAAGTGTTTTAAATATACATATTTTCTATGTACTATGTACAACACACTTAAATTTAAGAAGGTATTAATGGGGGAACAGATCTTCCGACGGCGTTGGCATGGCGGTGATTTCCCATGTCTCGCTGCTCTTCCCTGTGAACTGCTAATTCACACTGCAGCGGAGTCTCGACTGTATGCGGTATGTGGCTCTAAATAACATTTATTTTATTGTCTCTTGAGCTATTTAAAATATTTAATGATGTGAAAAGGTACCAACACTAATCTCAGCTGGATATCCTCGATTTTCACTTGTCCATTTGATTCTCAGGCCAAGTTACTATTCTTGGCTATGATACAGATGAACTTACGCTCAAAAAGGTAGAAGGTATCGAATCTGTAAATAATTGGCAAAACCACACGGGAAAAGGGGAAGGCAAGTGATTTCATTTTTAGAAATTTCTCAATGTTGACATTCTGTTCAGCATGCCACCCTCGGGTCGGCCAGGACACGCACATCTGAATTACCTGAAACATCCCCCACACGGTAAACACAGACAGGACCACACTCTCAAAGCAGGTAGCTCAGATGCAGGAGCAAGCAGAAGTAAGCCAAATGCGCAAATCCTATTTTTGTGAACAAGCAAACAAGCCAAAAAAACAAAAAACAAACCCAAGCTGAGAAACTAGAGAGGACAGGAGTCCTCTCCAAGTTCTCCCCAGGTTCAGAATACTCAAGATAATTAAAGGCAGCCTGACCCGCCAGCGAAGAACGCATGCACTTTCCCAGACGCCCCTTCCCGGGTTGGTCTGCCCCTGGTCTCGCCTCTCGGGCATGCGCAGGAATACAGCTCTAGCTTCAGCTGCGCAGAAGCCAATGTTCCGGCGCATTCATCGGCTTACTCGTAGGCACATGGGAGAAAAGGTACGAAGCCACCTACCATTGTCACTGTCCCCTGCAGATGGAACGCTGTAGCTAGAGCGGTCCCATGTCTGTGCCTGCGTGAGTTTGTTGAAGGAGATAGGGAGAGTGAGGCCTAGGCCGGCGGAGAGCGGGAAAGCCGGTCCGCGCGGGCCCAGGGCCGGGAGGAGCCAAAGGGCCGCGGCATTTCCCAGACAGCAGAGGGGTTGTATGGAAATGAGGCGGGTTTCACAGGGCGGGGTTTAATTTCAAATGGACAACAATAGGGATGAAAGATGGCGCGTGGAATAAAAAGAATGATAAAAACTGAGGGTTAGTACTTATCAGCGGTATACTTTGCATGCAGTTAATACCGTTAATCTAAGCAGTGCCCCAAGCCCACGGTGCATCACGGTAGCACAGAGGAGTACCCACAGATTACAGGTAAAAAGCGAAAGACCTACCAGATACCTTTCTCAAAGACCTTCTAAATAACCATCTCAGCAAATCCGATTCACACAAACCATTTGGTTACAGAGTCCGAGCTTAATCTGTGTAGCTACACCCACTATTTAACAGTAAAACCACTACAGAACTGGTGTTTACGGTTGTGTTTTTCCCAAGGCCGTGTAAAATTTCCCTTTGAAGACTAAACCTACCGGCATGCTTTAGCGACAGGTGAATGTAGCCAGCTCCTTCCCCAGCACCTGACCTACACAACTCTCAGTGCTGTCCTCAATATCCAGCAGCATAGCCCTGGCTGGGGAAGCTCAGCCGGGCCTGCAAACCAAAGGGTCGCCGGTTCAATTCCCAGTCAGAGCACATGCCTGGGTTGCAGGCCGGGTCCCCAGCAGGGGATGCACATTGATGTTTCTCTCCCTCTCTTTCTCCTTCCCTTCCCCTCTAAGAATAAATAAATAAAATCTAAAAAAAAAAAAGTCTGTCAGTATAAAAAATGACTGGGCACCAGTAGACTCTCTTTAACAACAAACCTAATCAACCCATACCTGTGAGTTGACCTCAGACATTTCTGAGTTGGTTACTTATGTAATGGTAGCATCGGTTTTTGCACTAAATTTCCATGTGGTACTTACATGTTTAGGAAATTTGCATATGAACCATAAGTGGGAAATATTACTCCATTATAAGACAGGGGCAGAAAATAAACGGATCTGGTTCTAGGAACCAATAGCTGGGTGTGCGTGGTTGTCTTTCTTTGGAGGAAAACACAGGAATGAAAACAGTGTTTTCTTTACAGTTAACTCTAAGCTTTCTTTAAGAATCTGAATTCTCATTCCAATTTGCTGACTTGATCGGTCTGTTTTTATTTATACCACACAAGTCACATGAATCCATGTACTGAACTTTGAAATAAAAATTAATTGGTTTTGGAAAGTTCCAAAGCTCCTCCATCAAAGTGGATTTCTACCTTTTTAAATCATATCATCTTCAATTAAGATTACTGTATGTATGATTTTCTAGAAAATGTAAAAAATACATACTGTCTTTTTAAATTATTAAATAATAGTTCTAATACCTACATTGCCAATACATAATGCCAGTTTTATAAAGTTCCAAAGTCTACCTGATGTTCTGGAGATAAATCAGCATCATGTATAGCAACACACCTATACAGAGCTTTCAACAACTCGACCAATCTCCACCTGAGTGAGTCAGCCTTAGGGAAGCGTTGGAAGCTTGAAGAGGAAACTGTCTTTGTTTTCTGCTATTCAAAATAAATACCCCATTTATTTTTCGCCAGTACAAATGATCTGAAATCATTTGCTTCTGTAGGACAAGCCCCGTGTTGATAAGCTGGGGGCTGACCCCGCGCAGGGAACGAAAAGTCACTGAGACAATTTTACAACTAAATTGCAAAGAAGCTCATTCAAAAGGATATTACTTTTTAAAGAGCGATTCCACTTTTGATTTGATCTATTAGAAATAGATTTATGTTAAAATTGTATAAAACTGCTTGTGAGGGTTGGAAGAGAGTCTGCCACCTCCTGTGAGGTCCTCAGTGTGCAGTGGTGACTCTCTGGATGGACCTTCCCTGAAGCCACCGAGGACGTGTGCCCTTGTGCCCGCCATCCCTCCCTGCGCACGGCCCCGATCTGGCTGTTCAGTTCCTAAAACGAGGACACCAGCCGTTTGAACTTATTTCACAATAAAGCGAACACCTTCCTGTAAACACCTCCTAACAGCCCCTGCCACCCACAAGCACTTTCTCCACTAGCTTAGTCTCACAGCAGGGAAGCCATCACACCTGGCTATGGGTACCCACCCATCAATCAACCTGCTGGGGAAAAAATTCCTTTTGAAAGAATTATCTTTGTTTTTTTTTTCCTATGAGTATCCCTTTCCAAAATATACACATCTAATAACTTCCACTGGTACCAAAAAGCTTTACTGAAAACCCCAAGAATATCTGAGTTCTTTACTAGATTTTGCTTAAAAATGCCCACGTCCTTTTTAGCACTTAGTGAAAAGCATGAGTCATTGAGCCTATGCAAAACATGTAAGAATCAAAAAATGTGAAAACAAAGAAGGACCAAAAAGAAGGCGGGCAGTGCCAGACTTTAAGTACATGGAGAAATCAGAAGAACCCGATTTTTCTATACACAGTCCCTCTTAAAATCAATAGTTATTCTGCACATCGCTATAATTTACTTTTGTGAACATACTAATAAACTATAAGTTGGTAAAATAAGCAAAATTTAAAAAAAATGGACTCTTGGCCAGTCATGGGAGCCTTGACATCATCCATCACCCAGTTAAGTTGACCCTGCCATTGACCCTTGACCCTGCCAAGGCTCAGAGAGCCAGGGAGAGTTCTCACAGAGGAGACACCTGCCCAGAGGCCTCTCTTGAACCAGAAACTCCAGTGGCAAAGGGCGAGCTATTTTATCTTCCCTGGGTTAAAAAAACTCAATAGAAAACTTCTTCCCCACTGATATGCCCTTACTCCTCTTTGCTCTGACTCAAAAGGAGCTCAGATATCTATTACTGGTAACACAAACGTATCAATTAAATCACCGAAAACAAGGCTCCGAAGCCTGGCCACCCCACGCGGCAGCCTGCCGCCCGGCTCTGATGCCGGCAGCGCGGATGAGGCTGTGACCACGTACAAGGCTAAGGAGAAACCACAGAGCCCTTTCCAAGCTTAAGAGCGTCGAGCGTTAAACTTACCTGATCGCGGCTTCAGGCCAAACGGGGCCGCACTGTGGGCAGCGGGAGAGACTGTGGCAAAGGTATCTCTCATCTGCGATGTTAAAAGGAAAGGACATTTTGTTACAAAAAGAACAAAACAGAAGCAGAACCATACATGCTTCTCTACGCTCCAGGGTTTTAACAAAACCACCGCCTCTGGCCTGTGCTGCTGCTCGATGAAGTCCTAACTAAACACTGTGATCACCTTCAAAGGGCAAACGCCTTACGTGGCATCGTCAACAGGCTACTGTTTGTGGGAGACCCCTGCTATTTCTTATTTGCTTGTTATAACAGTATATTTAGGGTCTCGTGATACTGGCAGTTCTCTTCTGCTCCAGAACAGATGTGTGCATGCATGCGTGCGCACGCGCACACACACACACACATCCACCTCCCAGAAGGCTGAAGAAGCTCTCACAGCACGCTGAGATGAAGCCACGGGTCACAGGGAGCAGACTTCTCATCTACAGGGAAACCGCACACGGGCCCCTTAGCGGTCACAACGCATGCTCTGTGCTGCGGAGCGGAACGCTTTCCCCCGAGTTTCCTATGAAGATGTTCCCGTATTTGGTTTTCAAAATGTATCTTCTAAAATTGATCTTTATTGATGAAGAGGGACCACCAATGAAGGGTCCCTGCAGGGAGGCTGCAGCACAGCCCACTCCGGCCCAGGACGGTCTCAGACTACAGGTTTCTGTAAAAGACACTCCCACTCGGGCTGCACGGAGCATCTTGGCTTTTGTCAACCTTCCAGAAACATACCTCGTTTGGAGAATAGTCGCTTCCGTTACTCTGCGATGCCAGATCATCCTGCACCTGAAAGAAGAAAAAAGCGCAGGGGATGTTTCATCAGACGACAGAATTCGTGACGCAGGAACTGCATCTTGCTTGCCTCCCTCACACCCTGGCCCACAGGCCCACGGTGAGTACGCACCGAATTCATGAGTGAGTGTGTTCAGTAGCCAAGGAGGTTATACTTACATTTTCTAAAGACATACAGCTGTGGTCACAGAGAAGTGCATCTAAAGTACCACATAAACTAAGCAAAGGGATTTCCCAGAGCAGGGGTCAGCCCGAACCACCTGCAAGGTCGCCCCCGAAGGCTCCACCCCCTTCAACGACAGGTTTTCAGTGACGGCTCCAGGCAGGAGTCCCCAGACACGCAGAATCCCATCAGGAGCCTTCAGCGACAAGTGCACGTGCCAACCCAGGCTGCCTGGGAAAACCTTACGCTGTCTGCTCGACGTCAGTTCACTTTGACAACAGACGGTTATCTTACCCAGATCTACCTTCTGTACACAGTAACCAGGAACCCCATGAATGCACCTTTAGGGTGATGGCTAATACAACATCTTCATCTATACTACTCCAAATTAGCATAAATTTAACACACGCTTTCCTGGTCCTATTGTCGAGGAGTGCCATTGAAAAGATATCCCCAACTTGGACACGTCTGCATGGTCATCAGCACCAGCTGATCCTCCTCCGCGTGACGTCCTGTGGCCAGCAGAGCCCGCTAACACCCCCGCCCCCTTTTAAAGTCATCGAGACGTGTCAGTCACAAACAGAGAATCTGCCGGGGGCAGCCTTACCTCACACCCCGGAGAGGCATCCAGCTGCATCTCACCGCTGCGGGGATGAGGGGGAAAGACAGAAAGTGGAACTTAAAGCCCATTTATTTCAGCGTAAACAGGGAAAATACTCAGTTTTTAAAGGGTCAACGTACTTGAGTGCAGAATCTTGCAGTTCTAAGGCTCCTGCCGACTCGCTAGGGTAAAAGTTCACACCACTTCGCTCTGTGGTCTCTGCGCTCAGCCTGAAGAAGAAGGGGGAAGATGTTAGCCGGTTTGTTAGATTTCCAACAGATCCCACGGCTCTGGGTTAGGTTCAGTCTAAAATTTAATGCATTAAATTCAAAGAAGTTACGTTTACCATCAGAATTAAGGAATGAAAGGTTGGTGGTAGAAATTTCAAACTACATGGTATTTTCCCATTCTGTGCCAAATTTAACATAATTTTAATATAATTTTCTGACTGCTATTGGTCATAATATTCACAGGTAGCACACGGTAAATTTTGTTCTAGAAATTGCTTAATTTACAGAAGTAAAGTTAAGAATACTGCATTATGGTATATGTACCAAGGATACTTTGTTTTAAAAGGAAGACATTTCTGATATACTCTTAATACCCTCATTCAAAAAAAAAAGAATTCATAATAGTCTTAGTTTCTGAGTTTCTACAATTTTAAAATCAGGAATTTCTGCAAGTTGTATAAAGGTAAGAGTAATATTTTATTATTATTATTTTAATAATAAGTGGGGGGTGCTGGGTAGAAGGGGCAAAGGAGGGAAAATCAGGAAAACTGTAATAGCGTAATCAAAATATAATTAAAAACATGAAAGGTAGAATGAGTTCATATTATACATGCTTATTGAAAAATGATATCAAACCAACAATCGGAAACCCTTAAGAAACCGAGATAAAGGCAACATAGGATAATAACCTGATTTTTTGATATGAAGATTGTCTAAAAGATAAATCTATAAAATTTAATCATAGGCTTAACTAAAACAACAAAAGTCTCAATCAGTGACATACGAGATAAAGGAAAGAATCCAATGTGTACATAAAGTTTTTGTTACTAACGCTCAATCCCCAAACAGCTATAACCTCTTGAAAAGTCTTATTTTTATCAGAAACAAGCATAGGCCTGGCTCACAGAAGCATTATTATAAAGTTGGAATTGTCTTATAATTATTTCATGGTGAACAACAAAGATCTGAAGCAGCAAACTGGAGGGTTATTTTCCAGGAGGAAATCAACCCACGTAACACTTTAGAACAACATCATTTTTAAATATCACCCCAGAGAGGTGCCGACCCACTACCCCCTGGAAGGTGACACGGAGCTGTTTTCGTCCACAATTTGGCCACCGCCCCCCACTCCCCCGGCTCAGGCACCTCCAAGCTGAGAGGAGGAGTCTCGAAATCCTCAGTTCGCCCACCACCCGGGAAGGACGGCAGAACTGAGACCAGAGTAGGGAGACACTGCCTCCGGGCCACCTGGATCCGACCCCTGGGTCCTGGTGCCACCCCACCCCCAAATGCCACCGCCATTCCCCTGTACAGGGGCTGCTCTTTCTTGATTTGGGGCTCATACAGCGATCAATCTGGAAAAAACTCATTGGGAAAGTGGCACAAGATGTCAACGGTGGGTGTGTTACAACAACATCAAGTTCGGGTCCCGTGGTGGCCGGCGCTCTGCCATGCCCTGTCTCTGGGGCTCTATCCGGGGAAGCACGATCCCTTCCCATCGATTTGCCTGCCCGTGAGAACCTCGGCCGCTTCCGCAGCTACTGTCACTCCATCCCCTGGGGAGCATGAGCTTCAGATCTAAATCTCTAAGTCCCAGCAGTAACCATCCGGCAGCCAGCGGGGCGCACATGGCCACGCTGCCCCCTTGGCTGCTACTCCGCGTGTCCTAGCCTAGCTGACCCCCACAGCACCTTCCAGCTGCGGTCCCTCCTGGTTCCCCTTCTCAGAGGAGATGCTGAGGCACGGGTCCACGACGCCTGGGACCGCGCCCTCCCTGCCCCCTCGCCACCCACTTCCAATGATCGGCAGACGACAGCAGCTCCTACCATATATAAAAGTATCTACGGTGTACAAAAGTGTTACAAACTATTTAGAAATGCCTACAGAAAAATACCCATCCTAACATATTTCCTTCCAGTTTTGATTCTTTCTTAGCTTCCTACACATCTGAAACCTAATTCTATTGATATAATCGGGATCAAACCTTATGCATTATATATAATTTTTAACATTCATGTTACATAATGTGCATTATAAATACATTGATACCTTTAAAAAACACTGCCTTGGCTACATTATATTCCACCTTATTAATTACCAAAATGTATTTCCCTTTTCCCAAATATTTGCTATTAAAAACACCTCCCCCTTCACAGTCTTTGTTCATAGCCTTTGTGCCTTGGGATATACTTTTAGAATTAATTTAAAGAACTTTAAATATTTTTTAGATCACCGACTGCATACTATTAATACTAGGATGCTTTCTGGAGTGGTTTTGCCAATTTACCTCCCCACAAGTAGTTTATATATGTTATTTCAAATCCTTTCAACCGTAACAGCTACATACTTGTCTCTCACACACTCACACACACACACACACACACACACACACACTCTTTCATCACTAAGTCCTGGGGTTCAGGACATGAAACAGCTCTCTAAAGAACATGCCTTGATTAGGCACTTAATATAAAACTTGGCCTAAAACAACGATTAGAGAGCAAGAACAACATGAATAATCATTTTTTTTAACCATCATCACCTCCCTCCACATGTAATAAAGCCTCAGCTCCTCACGATGGTATCCGACACCATCCACGGAGCCCCCTCCCCCCACCAAAGCACCCCAAGACTCTCGGGCTGCCTGCACCTCAGACATGAAAAGGCGTGGCTTTCTGGAGTGGAAGCGGCCAGACCCCGCCCCACAAGTGACATCACGGAGTCTTCACTTCCCAGGTGCCACCTGGGACCCCAGGCCTGGCCAGGGCGGAGGCCCCCCATCTGCCTGCGATTTCCAAAGCTGCTCCTTGCTCTCTGACCTCCAGGCCTCTGCCCAAGCTTCCCGTTCAACCCAGATTCGCTTTGCCCTTCAAAGCGCGAGTTATTCAAGGTTAATACCCAAACCTTCCAGAAGGCGGGGGTCAGGTATCCGCTCGAGGTGACCAACTTTTAAGTACATAAATCAGTTACACTGACCGATAACTGCCCAAGGAAACTCCATCTACCACAGTGGAAGTTCTTAGAAGGAAGAGCTGCGTCATGTTCACCTTTGCATTCCCCGAGGTGCCCACTGCCCGTCTTCCTCTGCCCCAGGTGCCCAGTGAACCTCTGCAGCACCGAAACGCCTTTCAAACCCACGGCTTCAGATGCTCCCTCACGCTCTAGCTGACCCGCCACTGCTTCCGCAGGGCCAGATGGCACTGGGGCTGTGCACTCACCGGCCCCCTTTCGGTAAGTTCCCAGAACCAAGCAGAGGTGGCTGGGGTGTGACTTTCATGTCCCCCCATGACAAGGCCACATCGTCTTCGTAATTTAAATTCCCAGGACCCCTGAAGAGTCTGCCAGGGGTAAGCATGAGATCTACGTCTCTAGTGATAAGGGAGTTATTCTCTGATACTGGGTATATTGCCTTACGGGGAATACTTCGTCCATGGGAAGCCCATTCTCCTTAATTACGAAACGAAAAACGGATCTACTGTATATACTCTCAGTGACAGACAATGGCCAATTCGATTAAAACCTACCCTGCTACCCAAATCATTACAAATGTATTATTTAGCTAACATATACTGGCCACCATCAAATAAATATGGCAGTACTTGATATAACAATTCTTGCCTTTTTGGAAAATCTCTCCTGTAGTTCTGTAAGTCAGAGATTTAAACTTTAAGCAACATAAAATATGCACTTTTACCCTATGCCTGCTTTTTAACAATTATGCCAAAAATTCCCACGTGAATTTCAGAAGAGTGAATATGCTTCACTAAGAGGATGGAGAAGGGGTAACTGGTCTCCATCCGTCCAGAAGTTCGACTCTCACAGATGGATCTTAGGGGAACAGGGAGTCAAAATGACGAAGCCCACACTGTGTGTACAAATATCTGTATAAAGTGAGACGAGGAACTGGTTTGTATTATTGGTTTGTATTATTCACACCCGGAGCTTGGGCCAAGGGGACACATGTACCTGCTGGGATCTTGCGGCAAATCTGCATCTCTCAGCTGTTCCATCACAGCCATGTCCACGTCCGGGTCTCCAGAGGGATGCGTCCTGCAGCAAGGAACCGAGCGTGAAACGAAAACCACCACAGAACAGGAACGACATCTTGGGTCTTAGGAGCAAAATCACACACGTCCATCTAACGTCTCACGCATGATCTTGATACTTCGAGACTATGACAAAGACCAGTAAGCATGACGCTGCGGGATGAGCGGCCAGACGGTACTGGAAAGAGCTCCCGGGTGGGGGAAGCCCAGTGCCGCCGTGAAGCCTCTCGGTCTCAGTGCCTGTCGGGGCCTCCGCGCACTCATCGGCACCGGACCAGTGGGCGCCGGACCAGATGGTGGCTCCCCCCTGCCTTCCTGAGCCCTGGGTGGGGGGGAGGGGGTCCCAGGGGCGCTGGGCTGGGACGGGTCTGCACTACTCCCAGACCGCCCAATGCCAGTTCAACGGGGCGGCTCAGCTTTACAGCTGGCACACAGCAGGGCCTTCAGGGCGGGACAGGGCTCTCGGTCTCCGCTCCACGTGCAGCAAAATCATCTGCAGCACTTAACGACGAAACAAAACCCAGGCCTGGGAGTCCCAAGTAGATCTGGCTGGGGCTTGGGTATTTTATTAAGCTCCACAGATGGCCCCGATTTACAGGCAAGGTTGAGAACAACAGACGCAAGGTTAAGAATGAGGTTTTTAGAGCTTTATATAGTTTAAAGAAGCCTTTCCCTATAATTCTACAAATCTACAAATCACGCCAGGCCTCCTTGGTCTTACAGAAATATACCCAGTGAATGCTGGTCCTACTGGATAGTGATTTGAAAGGAACTTTTTAATGCTTTTGAAGGGCGAGTGAGATGTGGTCACGGAAACTCCTCTCCGCTACGGAACATAAGTGGAGGAAGTTTTTAACAGCGTGGAAAGTCCTCCCTAAGGGGAGAAACCCTGTAAGGTCTGGGAGCAGGTCCAGCCCTACATGCCCCACTATGGAAAACAAAATCCTGTGAGCCGGATCCTGCCCTGCGTCACTAGGCCCAAACTCCGTCCCCAGGAGACGGTCCCCTGGCCCACACAGAAGGCTCCTGCCCACCCCCATAAAGCTTGGCAAGGAAATCTTCGTGGGCCACAGAATAGAAGGGACACCCTTCTGGTGTGAGGTTCCTTGGGGTCCACCTGGCTCTCTGAGACCTTGGGGCATAATAATGAGTCTCTCGGTGCCTCAGTTTGTCATCGGCGCAATGGGGAGAACGCATCGGACTTACAGGGCTGCTGTAAAGTTGCAATGCGTTACTGCTCGTGACGTCTGTAAGACAGGGCCTGACACGAGGTGTGCTATTTAATAAATGGGAGCTATTATTACAACTGTTAGACTTCGGGCCGGGACATGAGAGGTGTGTGATTGTCTCAGATCTAGGAACCGAAGAGACTAGGTGAAAAGGGGGCACCAGCTCCACTGATACTTCAGGTCCAGCTGTCGGCTTCTTCGCACAAATGGAAGGAAGCCAGAATCGCCACGTTAGAAATTCTACGTAATTCCCTGAGTCACGTTTCCACCCACAGCCTCGAATCTGATACAGCTCAGGGCGGAGGAAGAGGCGTGACCTTGCGCTGCGCTGAGCTAACCCTGTGACGATGAGCGTCGGGCAGAGGGAAGCTGGCAACTGCCTATCAGTATCTTCGGGTAGGAATACCAGCTTGCCCCGTGCCCCCAAAGCGGACTGGAACTGGACCACGGCCAAGCTTCCCTTCTGCTTAAACCGCGAAACCTGCAGGACAGCAGCCGATCACCGGGCCCCCGTACTCACGCCCCCTCGGACTGCCAGGGAGTGTCCTCTTCTATCCGCAGCGGCTCCTCGCAGTCCACCGCCCTGCCCTGTGGACAGAACACAGGGGTCTTCTGTGAGCCAGTGGCCACCCACGGTCAATGGTCGAACCCTGCCCCGGCCCACGTTCACGGCAGCATGGCTCACTGCAGCCGGGAGGCGGAAGCAACCCCCGAGTCCATCAGTGAGTGCACGGACAGACCACGTGGGGTCTACCCACACAGCGGGGTGCCATTCAGCCCTGAACAGGAAGGCAGTCCCGACACTGGCTCCACTGTGGTGGCCGAACCTTCGGGACGCGGCACTAAGTGAAACTAGCCAGCCACAAGAAAGAACCTAGGATACGACTCCACTGTTGTGAGGTCCCTGGGAGAGTCAAACGTGGAAGGATAGAGGGTGGGATGGTTGCCAGGGGCTGGGGGAGGGGAAGGAATGGGGGGACACTGTTTAAGGAGTGAAGAATCTCAGCTGTACAAGAAGAAAAGCGTTCCGGGATGCATGGTGGTGATGGCTACGCCGTAGTTAAACACCGCTGAATTTCACACTTAAAAATGGGGAGGATGGTCATTTTCCCATTTATTTTACCGTAATTAAAAATAAAAACTCTTAAAAAAGAAAACCTGGCCCAGGACCACAATACCTGTTAACTTCCTGTCAGAAATTTAACGCTTCTTTCCTACTCCCTCTTCGCACCTCCTGATGCTCACGGAGTCTAGTCGGTCACGTGAGGGCGTGCCTTCTAGCATTCATGAGAAGTGTGTGCGCGCATGCGTAACGTACTTAACAGAAAACGCCTCCAAGGACATCTAATAGGTTTCATGTGTGCAGCATCCCGATGTCACTGAAACGCACCCCCCCCCCCCCCCCGATTATTTTCCCAAAGAAACGCTGGCAGGAGTATCGGAACGGCGTGTCCACCGCTGCAGCTTCCACGTGCCCCCTTCCACCCCCATCTCTGACGCAGAGAAATGCCTGCTTCACGCAGCCAGCAGCTCCCCACCAGCTCAGCAGCCACCCCAAATGAGGACATGTTCTCTGGCAAGGAAGGAACAGCAGCCAAGCGGACTGTTTTCTGCGTCGAGGTTCTGACATGAGTCCAGCCAATTCTCTGGCTGTGTCACCGAGCATGTCTTCCTCCAGAGAGGTGGCCTGCTGCCTGATGCTAGTCTCCGGCTTGCAAAACACTTAGACGCTTTCGATGTTGATTTTACTTAACAGCGTGTAACACCACCACCATAGCAACTTCTGTGCCGCGCCACCCGAGTGATAGTGAAGTTCACGGCAGACGCTACCCTGCCAGCAATGACCGAGAAAACGTGTTCTTTTCTTTCTGTCGGGCTTCTTTCGACGGCAGAAGCCATGGGTATTTCCTTCAAATTCTCAGTTTCATAACAAAAAGCAGCCCAGAGGGTGAAACACTGGTTTTTCTTTCCAGAGGCAGAAGAGGGCTTACGGGCTGCTTTTGCTGAGTTAGACAGTTACGCGGTCAGTCCTCATAACTTGTGGATTCCACGGTTATAAATTCGCTCACCCGATATGATGTATTGGAAACCGCGCACCAACGTGCATGCTGCTCTCCACGTCCCTCGCAGACCTGAGCTCCCGACACGCTCTGCCTTCGTGGTTCAGCTGTCGGAGCTTAGACACCTGTCCTTTCCAGAGTCCATTTAGTGCCACCTTTTCACATTTTGGTGCTTTTTTGGGTGATTTCACTGCTCAAGACCCGGCCCCCCACCATGATGCTGAAGTGTGGTCTTGTGTTCCTGAGCACATGAGGGCTGTGATGTCCCTTCCAGGGAAAAATGTGTCAGACGAGCTTCACTGGGGCATGCCTGAGTGAATGGTGTGGGCCGCAAGTTCAATGTCAAGGAACCAACAAGGCACATTTAATAAGGTGTCTTTAAACAGAAACACATGAATGCAACACAGAAACCACAATGAGCGAGGTCATGTATTGGACGTCCGACCTGGAACCTAACCTTGTACTCACCCTTTGGAGCCAAGGCTCAGGATGCGATAACTCAGTGCTGGGGCCGACTTTGTACAGCAGAACCACCATGAATAATGAGGACCAGCTATAGTTACAAAAGCACAGGATGCTGACTCAGCGAAGGAGAGAGAATAGGTTTCTGTGAGCCACGGAAGCCCGGTCCTCCAGGACTGAGTGGTCAGCACACGCTCACAGGCTTGGCAAGTGATGCGGCTCACCGCTAAAAGCAGCTTGGTGTTCGACGTTGGGCTTTTCACTGTAGGTGTGGGTTTTATTTTATTATTAGCATTGTTCTCTCAGCTTTCCAAGGCAGGCCTCTTGCAGGTCTGAACTTCCAAGGGATCATCCTTGCATTCTTGGGTGGCACAACCTGAACCGAAAAGACTGGCAGAAACTTACCAAGGCACCAAACCATGTCTCGAAGTGACACCGTGACCAGCAGCTTCCCTAACAGGCTAGTGTTCCTCTCTTCTTCGCCACTGTTACCAGGAAGCTTCATCTGACAGCCCAGCCACTTCCCCCGACTTTCCAACGCCTCACGGCACCACTGACAACAGCCAGGCAGCTGGTGCCCTCAGCGTGGGTCTTCCGAAAGGGGAAGACGCTCATTCCAGAGCCTGGAAGTCTCCCCTTTTCTCTCTCTGCTGTGCACAGACCCCTGAGAAAAGCATTTGCCTCAAAAACATGGAAGAGGAGGCAGCACTTGGCTTGTTCAGCTTTTACTGAATGGCCACGGTAACTCTGACATTCGTCCGCCAATACGATGCCCCGAGCAGGGGACAGTGGAGTGATTTCTAAATCCCACACACAAGCCGCCAGGTGGAGGGCTGTGCATGGGAGGGCGTGGCTCCTCCTGGCAGAAAAGATCACGCTGGTCTTTGAAGAGGAGTTACAAAGGCTGAGGAAGGTGGCAGCAAGCTGGCGTTTAAGGTGCTAGGTGGTTACCTCAACCGAACAGAAGTGAGTGAATAAGACAATCAGGGGATCCTCAACTTGCCTTCATGTAGTTTACAAATTCCGGGCGGAGAACATCTGTTCCACAGGTAAACTGGTCTCTTGCTTCTCCTGAGTGGTTACTGCCACCCACCAGGGACGTCTCGGGTGGGAACTCCTGATGAAATTCCCCTAGGAGGAAAGTACAGAGACCGGTGGGAAGCATGAGTTCTCGAACGGGGAGCCAAGGGCAGATTTGTTTACTTTTCAGGGGGGAAAGTATCATCTAATAATTTCAGTCTTCTCTCTCTTCCTCTTAAAGAGGTACATGAATGACCCACGTTTTCTCTTCCCTGAAGGGTGTAAGGAAAAGGTGAAAGAAGGAAGGGGAGAAAGAAAAGGAAAAGAAATAGAAAGCCCCAAACTGAACTTGGAAGTCCAAGGCTTCTATGGGGCTTAGTTCCTTGTGAAAGAAATGAAATTTCGTCCTGGTTTTTTAAGGCACAGAGAAGAGAAAGCAGGAGAGAGCCTTTGTGCTCCCCGTAACGTGTGATGCTGATGTGTGACGAGTGAGAACAGCGTCACTATGTACCAGCTGCGCAACCAGGTCGGCTCAAACACTCTGCGCCTCGGCATCCTCTACAAAACTGATACCATTAGGGGCCACCTCCGAGCTTTCAGCTGCCAATAAGATCACCTTCACGGATCGGCTGTTACTGCCGCATTTGTGCATCATGTGAACGCAGCCTTTGAAACTTAAAACCGAGCCCTCCTCCCCATCCCTCATTCTCAGACCTTTCGCTGGATTCAGGGGATGGCACGGGTCCTCCTTGGTGATCTGCTCTTCCTCCTTGATGTTGGACATGGGGACGTTGAGGCTGACCGCATCCTCATCCGATGGCTGGAAAGAAACAGGGCGCTGCTTCAGGCACGGGGAAGGGTTATTGGTGCAGAGGAAGGGAGTGCCACGTGATGAAAACCACCAGGCTGGGATTCTCAAAAGCATGTTGGGTAAAAGATACCAGGTACAAAGCACAATTCTACACACTAAGCTCAAAAATGGGCAAAACTAATCCGTGCTGTTTGAGGTCAGGCTCGAAGCTGCTCTGGACTTGGGGGTGGGGTGGTCGTGGGCGTGGGGCTTTTTGGGGTGCTGGGAAAGCCCCATTTCTTGATCTGGGAGCTGGTAACAGATTTCACTGTCAAGATTCATTGGGCTAACACCCGTGGACTTCTCTGCACGTGCTCTGAGCTGAAATTCTCTCAGACATGTTCTAACCTAAAAGCCACGGTCTGGGTACCGAGAAGGGCCGTGCAACACCCGGCAGAACAAAGGATACTCGCAAACCGTCAGGATCCCCAAGTCGAATCAGTCATGTTAGCACGAGTGTTACCGGGAGGTCTGACAACACTAATCCACCACAACCCCCCAAGCTCTCACGTGGCTTGTCACGAAAGCCGACGGCCCACCTCTGGGACAACGTTGCAGAGTTTATTTCAGTGCCTTTCCCATGCTTTGTAACTAAGCTTCGGTTTACATCCCTGTTTCAGGGTGAGGGTGCTGCGTTAGTGGGTAAAAGGGCCCCATGGCTGCGGGACTGACATGGAACAAGTGTTTTGTGAAGTTTTTAGAACAACACTCGGACGTGGTCATGGGGTTAGTTCTCTCTGGCAGTGTCGCTTCCCACACCAGCGGACGATGCTGACTCAGAAAATCCATGGTCCCATCACAAATGAGGCAGGCAGCCTCCTTCATCTCCCAGTGTCTCCACGTCAGTGTTGTGACTTAGGGAAGAGCGTTTCAAGTCACAGGGATCAAGACCCTGCTCCCAAGAACCCAGCACACTCCCCCATTTGGGGCGGGGGGGGGGGCTACGACTCCCCGAGCACAGAGTTCACTCCCTTTCGGACACGGGCACAGATTGTTCAGAAACTGGCAGGCGTAACAAATGGGTGTCTGCTTCGGTAAACGGATGTTCAGCGGGGTCCCAATGTTTTGGCTTGTTTCACTTGAGGAAAATGGGTTTTTAACTTCTTAGTTGCCAATGCTACACCCATCAGAAAAATGGCAGCACCAAGAAAAGGAGCCAGGGGGATCTCTGAACCCTACAATAAGATATAAGTGGGGGGGCGAGATCAGCGGACCATAGAAGTTGCCAAACAAAGCGAAAACAGAAAGCTGCAATGGTTAATTCAGGCTCTTGATCATTCTTAAAAAAAAAAAAAATTTCTTGGAGGTGTCCCCAGGTAATGAAGCTATACTGTGAGATTTGTGCATCTTATTCTGTGGGATATAACCTTCTCTATAGACCTTCTTCCTTCCAGCCTCTTCCCATCTTAAACGTTCAGCAGAATTCCAAAGATAGGCATCTTGTTAAAAGGGAGGCAATAAACTCCTGGCCTCCTCTTGTAGCATGATATTAGCATCCCACTTATACGAAGCAAGAACAGAAGGACAATGAAGTTCTTTGTGTGATGTTTCATTAGTGGACTTACCCTTAGAAGGCAGGTAATTGAGAAAGCAGAGTGCATGTCAATTCAACAGAAAATGAGTTTAGGGTGAGTAATTTCCAAAACAATGGGGCATTTCAGGGGACTCACAAGTTTTAATAAAGCTAAGGGGGTTGAATTAAATACTACTTATAAAGCGATGTGTTGAGTATTTTCTCCCTGCCTCCCCTCCTCGGGAACCACAGTAAACTATTCATGCGGCTCCACAGAAGTCATTTTCTTTTATGGGTAGGGTCTTTATTTCTGGCTAATTCTCCTTCCTCTTGAAATGTTCTATGAGAAAGAGTTTAAGGTATCCTAGCTTTTTTTAATACACTGCTTTATAAAAAATTCGGGGGGGGGGCGGATAAATTCAAATACCTTAACTGTATATTAAACCTCAAAGGTCTGAAGAGAACTAGAAATAGGTATTTCCCTAGAATCACACATATGCCCTATTAACTGTATCTTCAAAAAGGATTATAAAATGTCTCAAGCTCTATGACAAAAACTCCTTCAACAAGGGAAGACCTGGTGACACACCATCCCTCACTCCACCTACCTCTTTCTAGCTCCCCCAGTCAAGCAGCTCATTTAATGTAAAGTAGCGAAAGATTTGGGGGCATCTAATAGGCTCTGAATGAGATAACAAATGTGCTAAATAAGCTATTTTATAACCACATTAGAAAGCTAATAAACTTTTTACCCAATGATCTGAAAAGAGTTCCAGGAAGCAAATATTGCTATAAAAATTATGGCTATTCATAAACTCATTGCCTTGGGGCAAACTGCTAAAACGCAATGTACATTTGATTCCTGAGCATTGATACATGCATCTAACAACTTTTCCTAAATTATTCTGTCACTTAAAAACAAGCATTTATTAAAAATGCCTCATGGATACCTGCACGTCACTTAGTCATTTCATAATATTTATTAAGCATTCAAGAATATTCTAGATAATGTGGGGTGTGAGGGAGGAGGGCAAGGAGACAGGAACCCTACTCCTGAGACATCTGCAAAATATTGAAGATGCAGAAGAAGCTACCAACGGCTAATATTTATACAACACTCAGAGGATTTCAAATTGTTGCTTTCACAAACATTACCACATATTCCTATGCAGAGGGTTAATGCCTTTTACCAGAAAGGGGCTCAATAAATGCAGCGGATCGAGTTGGAGGCAGAGAAAGAAAAGAAAAAAAAAAAAAAAGCAAACGGATGGCGAGCTTACCTCGGTGGCCGATAATCGCTTATCCCCGTTATCGCTGCCAACGCCCGAGTCGGAATCCTTCTTGCTGGGGTAGATGCCATGAAGATTGAATTCACGGAGGAAACAGTAAAATCGCAAAGTTCACAAGCTATGTCAATCTGTATTCAAATTATGACTTTGCTCTACAAACTTTTATTGTTACCATAAGGCAACAGAGCTGCTCAGCGTGAAAGGGTGTTACAAGGGCCTAATGTAACGGAAACCAGACACCGGCACTGTCTAAACAGAGCGCAGAATCCATTCTCCGTGTTCAGGGTGTCACGGATTTGCGCTCTAACCAAGCGGCCTGTTCCTTGAAACAGTCAACAATTTTCATATTCTGATGACTTACATAAAAAAAAAAAATGCAAAAACTACCTAATTGCTTTGTTAGGTTTTGAAATGTTGGCAATCTTGAATAATTCTGTAAACTTGAATCCAGTGACCAAATAAATTTGATGGAACATTTTAAAACATAATGAAAACATATTTTAAGCTTTATATAAAGGTGCCATTAAGACAGCCTGAGATTTTAAGTCACTAGTTTCCTTGTTTAATAAAAAGTTAAGGAAAGATGTCTACAGCGAAGACTTCTACAGCCAATCTGTGCCGTAACGGGAGTTCGGTGTGGGAGTTTCGTTCTCCAAAAATTCAAGGCCCGATTTGTGGCAACGAGCAGCCAAGGACACACAAAAGGATTCTCACACTTCCGTTCTCAACAGGAAATGGTGAAACTAGGCATGCTGCATTTCAAAAAGACAATTTAAAAAAATAAAACCTGCAGTTTTTCTTCACAATGTTCCAGGGGCGTATTAAAAATTAGTAATGAAAAAAACCCGTGTCTGAGCTTGTTTCAGTGGATAAGTAAGAAATACCTGTTTATAGTATACATCTTATTTATTAGCATACATATATATATATATATTTCACACACATAAGTCCTTCAGCACTAAGGAGGACTGATTTTCCATTAGGAGAGAGTAGACAAGATTTGAGAGGTGCCAAAATATTATCCACGGCATCAATTTTCTCTTTCCTATTCCAAACGTTTCCGAAACTCTGAGTTATAAGTCTGCCCCGGTTGAGGTGCCTGGAACACCTTGGCCTGAGCAAAACTCTAACGAGGGGCTGGGGCTGGGAGCCAGGGTGGGCGCACACACCTGTCTTCCACGTGCTGCTGGGACTGCGGCCTCTCCATTGTGTGCAGGTACAGGGAGTCGGCCGTCTTCATCTGGCAGGCCTGGATGCTCAGGTACTTGAATATGTGCACTTTCCCCTTTGTGCAAATCTGGGGAGACATCCATAATTCATACTTAATTTTTTTAATGGCAAAACAAAGTATCAGCACGAGACAGCTGACTCTGCATATTTTAATTTTTGCATTTTCATGCCAAGGAACCCTGCAACACCCAATTTGGTCTCTACAAAACACAGAAGAATTCAGGCAGTCATTTCTTCACTTGGAACAGAAAACCACACTCGAGCAATTTCTAGTCCTTCTTGCAGGAAAAATGCAAAATCCTAACAGAAATGCATTTAAGTGTAAATAGTGTAAAAAACTGCAGAAGTCCAATACCTAACCTGGCAACACGCCAATTCTGGATACGCGTATACTCCATTTTTTTCTCATCGTTTAATATTTGAGCTTGAATCTTGTCTCTAAATAACCAACAATTATATTTCAAAACACTCAAGCTCCATTTCCCAGCCAACATTAAAGTAAGGCATCTATTATTTTTTTTCCACTCTGTGGAAAAGAGTCAAATGTACGTCCAAATAATAAAACAATCGGATGTAACTGGGACTGCAGCACGAAGACGCGTGAACCCGATGCTGGCAAATGGGCTTGAGGTCGCAGAAGACAACTCACTGCCATCAGACGCCCCCAAGGGTTCACCTTTTCAGAGACTGTTCCTGCTCAGCATCATGTCCGACGCTGTACCAAACCTGCGGACCGTTACCCAGCGGCTCTGCACACCCCGCCCACCCTCGCTGGCCCCTCACCTGTGCTGGAGGAGACTGCAAAGGGTTATTTTCAAGGAGTAGTACTTGCAGCTGCTTCATCTCTCTAAAGCAAATGGGAATCCCGAGCACTTTATTGCAGGAAAAGTCAAACTTGACCAAGGGAAGATCTACTAGTTCTAAAGGAAGAAGAGGAACAAACAAAAAAAAAAAAAGAAGAAAAAAAGAAAAGAAAGAAACTCAGAAAGCAACACGATTGAATGGCCAAACATTCAAAACTTTACTTTCTGCGTATCAGGAGAAATGTCATCTAGCACAATCAAAATTAAGCCCTGTATTAGGAATATATGTGGATGTATAGGCAGAATATTGTACCAAAGGGAAGGCGGAATCTTCCATTGGGAGTTCCACACATTTAAACCGTTGTTAGTACTGGTAAGAGCTGGAAATACTTGACATTTGCAGTATTTATTGTTTAAAAATGCTTTTAAACAATAAAAGCAAAACAATCGCATAAGCCACATCACAGAGCATAGTAACCTCCAATGTTTTCAATCAGTGCTTGATAACATGTGAATAATATGCTAAATACAGTATAATTCTTATCCATTTAATGTATCTGGGCTGGCATGACCTCAGAACCAGTTACAAGAAATATGTTCGTGGTTTTTTTCACTCCTCTTTAAGAAATGAATGCTATCTAATTCAGAATTTTGCAAAGAACCCTGTAATCCTGACTTGATAAGGCTTTATTCTCCTGCTTTTAAAAAATCTTCTGTATCTCCACCAACAAAACAGAACATTATATTTAGCTTAAAATCCCCACCCAGTGGCAGAGTGAGCCCTCAGTAATTTCAAGCATTCCAACTGGCACTGGCAGCTGCAAGAAACCAGTCAAATATATTCCATACAGCAGCGAGGCAAGCCACGCCAAACGTGTAGGGTGACAGGGGACAAGCCACTCGGATCTCTGCGCAAGAGCCTCTGGGGGTGGGGGGAGGGGGTGTCATTTCAGAACAGACCTCCCACGTTTGCTATGGGACCTGGTAAGGGCCGGGACATGGTGTTTTCAAATGCTCAGGATTCCGAAGAGGAGGAAGGGCGGGAACGAGAAAAGGAGGAGGAGCCAGAGGCAGCAGCACCCCTGAGTAAGCAGGAACACAGCTCCTCCTCCTCCTCCTGCCTGGACGGCCAGGGGTTTTCACTTCACTCAGCTATGGCATGTTCAAGTTCCACCACAAGTCTCTGAGCAGCCAGCGTCTCTTCTCCAGAATTCAGCTCGCTCTGGGCTGGGGAGGATGTTCCTTCTTTCCTACAGCCTCAGAGAATGACTTTGTCTTAAAGAAAGAAGCGACAGGGCTGAAATGATAGAAAGAAGGGAGAAGAAGAACATGGAGCTCAGCAGGTCCCAAGTTCTCGTCCAGGCTAGGTGGCTGGGAGAGAGGAAATCAGGAACTCGGTCTTGAAGCTGCTGGGAGTTCGCTGGTGGAACCCAGCTCTCTGGCCAGAAGCAGGATGAGGATTTGCCTCCGCAGCCTCGAGTCCCGTTGAGGGCCTTGAGCAAAGGGCGTGGAGCAGCAGGAGGCAGAGAAGAGAGGGAGTAAGTGAAGCTGGAGGATAGTTCTGGATCCCGAAAGTTAAAAAAAAAAAAAAAAAATGCGGGGTGAAAAGGGAGAAGATCCTTTTTCACTTCATAGTTTCTTTCTAAAATGGGTAAGAATTAGGGGGGTTGTATATCAAAGGAGCGTCTCCTTGCTGTGACCTTCAGTAATATTAGTCCTCTTCCGTGATGATTACCTTCATTCTCAAAAGTCGGGTTAGCCAATTCAGTGGCGAATGTTACCTGGCCGCTAGATCTTCAGGAATTCCCCTGCCACTTAAAAGGAAGACCTTTCGAGGCAAAAACAGAGGGCTGACCTCCCAGGCGGACAGAGCAGGAGCGGGGAGGGGAAGCTACGTCCAGGTACAGAAAGTGGGAATGGTAGCGACCCTCTTAGTGTTTCGCAAGAACATGGGGGAGAAAAATGGTAACTCCAGCCCAGAAAAGCTCAAAAGAAACAGAGCAGAAAAAGGGAGTAAGAAAAAAGAAAAAAAAAGGAATCTCACTTTGCTCTCTGTTATAAATAAAGAAGGGCAAAGCATGGCTACTTTAATCCACTGTCAGTTCTAGTCCTAGAAAGAACAAAATACAGTCCCCTCCCTGAAGCCATTGTAGCCGAATTGCTGCGGGTAATTAGGCCAAAGACATTTTCTTCCCCGCCTCAGACTGAAAGCATCTGAGGAGGGGCACTGAGGAGGAAAAACAAGTAAGTAAATGCGGAAAGTCTTTAAATTCACTGCCTGAGAGCATCGTCAATGCTCTTTTGTTAATAGAGTTCTCCAGAGTGAAGCAAAAGGAAACCGGATATTCAGGAAATTATTTTTTTAAAGATTTTCCAGTACACTGAAGTTTTTAGCTTTGAGTGGATTTTAAAATATTGAACCTGAGTAAACACAATTATGGAAAGCATAGAAATTTGTAACTGATCTTTTCAGGGAGAGGAATGCTTTTAAGTTAAGAGAGTCAGGCGTGGTGAGTGAAGCAAAAATCCTGATTTCTGTAAATGTACTCCCCACACATTTCTAAACTATCGCAGGCAACTGTGAAACAATTAAATTACGTTTTCCTTTTGAAAAGAATTCAATGACTTGTGATGATGTCTCAGGGAGTGACCTGAGAGCTTACATGTGAATGATTGTTTTCTTCCATGCTATGCAAGATTATATGCTTATAAGCTTAGGAAGAGTTTTCCCTTTGTACTCACGCAAATGAAGAAAAAGAATTTCAAACATTCAAAAGTGGGACGGCACAATGACAAAATGAAAAATCCGTATTTCTATACCAAGTCATCTCAAGCATCAAAGTAGTCGACCTTTCCATGGAGACTGTTTCTAATTGTGCTTCTTTAAAATGCCAGTCAGCACGTGAAAGAGAACAGGGCAGACACCGAAACCTCCCATCTACGAAGCACATTTCATGTCACAGAGTCCATTTCATGGGCACCGTCCTCCTGCCTCGGGTCCCGAAGCATTTCAAGCCAAAGATGGAGCCGCAGGGGCAGAACAATAAAAATGAAGCCGCGCTCAGAACAGCGGCGTTAGCGTCAGACTAACCAAATGCCGACCGTTTCCAAACACAGGGTAGGGTCAAGGTTTACAGTTGTTCGTATGGAAAATGACACAGTAATTGGTCAATAATAATGCAAGAATAAACTCCGTTCACATGCGCGTGGCAGTCAACCTCCTTTTGCCCCCGGCCCGTCTGTGACTGCGCACTGAGGTGTTGTTAACTATGTGATGGAAACTGGCGAGCCTGGTGTCCCCAGTGAAAACTGGGGACACCGGCGTGACCTCTGAAAATCGGAGGGTGTTCCGGAGACGGCGTTCAGTGCCCTTCTGACGCATTCCTGATGGAGAACCAAATGAGAATCAAGAATCCTAAAGCGTGAAATTCAGATCCACTACCACCTCCGAGGCCGACTGTCAAAGTCCTTAATGGCCCAAAATTTCTGAATAAACGTATCTTTTGACTTGAACGCCGGCACAGCGCATCGGAAGGACGCCCGCGGAAGCCCGCAGCTGCAGGGCCCTGAGTCTGCTCCCTGGCAGGGCCGTGTGAGGGGCTCCAAAGAGAGTCACCCAAACTTCCAGTGACGTTAGTCCAAACGTCACTCTCACAGGGGCTGTGCCTTCCCCTGAAGAATAGATTTTAGACACGGGGGGTTCCAGCCAGTTCCCCCGGACCGGAAACCCTCACTGTCAGACCTGCAGGACCAAGGACGTCAGCTACACTGCTGGCGTGATGTTCCAGAACATCACAGGTCCGGACGCACAGCAACACACGTTGCCTCCTGCTGTGAGCTGAGTGGTGTGCCCCCAAATTCTTACGCCGAAGCTCTGACCTCCAGGACACCAGATTGAGACTGTATTTGGAGATGGGCCTTTAAAGGGAAGAATTAAGTTAAAAAATGAAGTCATGAGGGTGGACCCTAATCCACTAGGACCAGTGTCCTTCTGAGAAGAGATTAGGGCACAGAGAGAAGGTAGAGGACATGAAGACACAGGGACAAGAGGGCCGTCTACAAGCCAAGGAGAGAGGCCTCGGAAGAAATCGACCGGGTAAGACCTTAGTCTCAGACTTCCAGCCTTCAGAAGTGCAAGAAGGTAAATTTCTGTTGCGTGAGCCGCCCAGTCTACGGTACTTTGCTATGGGAGCCTGGCAGACTAATACGCACACACACGCACAGCGTGGCACAGGGGAACGGTTTACCGCTGCACCAGCTGGTTAAAAGCACGACCTGAAGGGAACATACCGACTGTCTGCGTGTGACATTCAAATTAAAATGAGCAGTAACAGGCATACGCCGACAGCAAAGCAAACAAAAAGTAGCCGGGTCTCCCGTTTTATCCATTCCCCCGTCTTGTTGTTCACCTTGTGGCAACACCTCCAGGTAATTCCTTCTGACGTTGAGCTCCCGCAGAGATTTCAGCTGCCCGATCTGCTGCGGCAGGGCGGCGATCTCGTTGCAGCTGACATCCTGCCGGGAGAGCAGAGAGAGAGAGACTGAGAAATGCCTTTTCTGGGAAATCAGGCTCCACGAGAGCGACATCGCTGTGAGGGGTTTAAACACGAGGACAACGAAACAGACTTTCCTAAGGGTCTCCACGGTTCCTAGCCAAGGAAGGCTGAGCGCAGAGACGAAAAGGAAAGGTCAGCCGCCGCTGAACCCTTCTCAGAGGAGAGGGAAAAGGAAAAGAAGGAGGTTGTGGCCACTGGGCTGCAGGCTTTGGTCTCGTTTCGTGCTCCCCTGAAACTCGCCAGGCCACGTGACTACCCTGATGTCTGCAGATCACAAGGAGCCTCAGAAAGGTTAAGTCATTTGTCTGCGGCTTGCAAGTGCCAGATTGGCACGTGGAACCAATTAGCCCTCCGAGGTCGGCCACTCTCCCGTAGGACCTCAAACCAGAAGAGAACACGCCCTACCCCTTACTGAACGCTCACATCTTACAGTGGAAAACGTTACACATCAAGGCAGTGTTTGGATGCACTATTCGTGTGAGATCAAGTTCCACCTTGGACCTGAATGCCTTTCCCTGCATTTTACCAGCCTGTTGGCGGGGTGTGCAGATTGTGTCTTCTATGCTTTGGAAGACTGATACTCTGTTAATTATTCATTGGAACCACCCCTTGACACATGCACAATGGAGGCACAACATTTTAAATCTCACATGCCCTTGTTGTTACCCCTCATCCCACTCTTCCTCGTGGTTCTGGCAGCTCCACCCTGCTCTCCAGCCCTCACTGCTGCGACTCCGCTGGTCGAGGGCAGTGTTTGGTCTCCAGGCTGGTTTCCATGCTTCACTGTCTTCCCTTGACTCATCCTGCCCTGAGTAAAAAGTCACACAGTGGCCCTGGCTGGTGTGGCTCAGTGACTGAGCACCAGCCTGCGAAGCAAAGGGTCACAGGTTCAATTCCCAGTCAGGGCACATGCCTGGGTTGCAGGCCAGGTCCCCAGTATGGGGTGTGCGAGAGGCAACCACACACTGATGTTTCTCTCCCTCTCTTCCTCCCTCCCTTCCCCTCTCTCAATAAATAAACATTTCTTTTTAAAAAGTCACAGAGTGTACATTTCACTGTGTCTTTCACCAGCTTCAACACCTGCGACAGATCCTCACCTACAGCACAACACTCCGCACAAGGCCCGGCTCTCCCGTTCACCCCTGTGAATTTCTCCAGCGCCATCTCTCTGAACGCCGTCCCTTGTTTCCTCCACCCAAATGGCGGCATGGCTGCTTGCGGTTCCCAGTGGGCACCAGGCTGTTTCACAAAACTTGCTCCCAAAGCTTGTTCAGACTCTTGCCCTGTCTGGTACATCATCCCAAGTATTGTCTTCTTGTCCCACCTGTTCATCTTTCAAGACTCAATTCAAGCCCCGCCTCCTCCTGGAAACCTCACTTGAGGCTTCCACCCCTTCTCCCACTCCAATCCAGTCACCAGGAGAACCGACCACTCTTCCTTGTGGTGCCAAGGATAGTCTGCCACTGTACTCTTCCGCTCAAACGCTTCTCTTCTCGGCAACGTCTGTGAGCTCCTGGACGGAAGAGACCGTGTCTTATTCACGCCAGCCTCTGGGTGCTGAGCAGAATGCCAGGTGTAAGGTAAGGCATCAATAAACTTTGGGTAAAATTTCTCAGCCCATTGCCGCTGCCACCCCATCATGCTACCGTTTATTCTGTCTCATAGATGGGACCACCAGATGCTCCAACGCACACGCCAAATCTCTTGCACTTACTTGGTGTCGCAGAACCACAGATACATTTGGACCATGAACAATCCCAATGGGATCTCAAGTCCTTAAATATCCCATGTCACTGCTGAACCTGCAAAATCCCCCCTTTCATTCCCCACCCCCCTTGTAGAAGGCAGCAAAGTCTCGTTTCAGAAATCGGTTGCTTCCCGTTGCTCCAGATGAGACACAGTCACCGCTGACCAATCCCTGGAAACCCCAGGCTCCGCGTAAAGCAAGCCTACACACAACACAGCAGATCGCTGCCCTCCAGCCCCATCTGACCTACACGTCCTCGGGGGATGTGCTACCCTGTCAAGGTCATGAGGACACGAAATGAGTATCACTTGACGAAGAGGAATACTATCACTCCTGCCACAGGGAACGGGGCTGCAGCCTGTGGAGGCTGCAGGCCTGCCGTGCGGTCAGCCTGCTGCACTGCTCTGGACTCCGCTGCCGAGCTGGGGGTGCGGGGAGGGGAGGGGGTAGGGAAGGGGGAGCGGTAGGGAGCGAAGGGGTTAGGAGCACCAGGGGTTCACTGGCATGACCCCCAAGCTGGCTGTTGCAGCATCGCTCCTGGCCCAGAAAAGTCACAAAGAATTTTATGGAAAACATCCCTAGTATTTAAAAAACAAAACAAAACACACAAACCGACAAGCACAGCTGCAGTGACATAAACGTGTATGGAAGTGACTCCAGAATCAGGAGGTCCAGAGATTTGCTCGGTCACCTTGGTCCCCCGGTGAGCCAGGGAAGGCCCTGCCTTTCTGAATCTGCTTGCGGACACGAGAAGGGACAGGCGAACGCCTCTCTTCCCGATTCCTACGGCGTTTGCCCAGTCACAGAAGTCAGCGAAACCCTCCAACGAAAGCTCTGTCTTTCTTTGCTTTAACCAAGTTGCGAACATTACTTCTGTTTCAAAGGTGCCCCCGTACAAATGGTACACGGGCAAGCCCCAGAAATAAAGGAAATTAAATCATTCTGTTGGACTCGCAAAGCCATGCTGGTGACGTTTGAGGGGCGGGGGAGAGTCAGTGGGAATCCTGTGCCGTCTGCAGAGAGGATTTACGCAGTTGACAACGAAGAGGAATTTCTGTAAGTCTGTGAGTGACAGCATGGGGAAGACCCATCTGCAGTTCAGGGGAATCACAGACTTGCAACAGGAAACTGACAACTTAAAGGCATTTTAAGGACATGATTTTTAAAAACATCCTTCTCTTAAAAAAAAAAAAAAAAGAGGGAAGAGAGAAGAAAAAAGATGACATATATTTAGGCAGCATATTTGCAGCATGAAATCGCCTGAGATTTTTATGCCATTTTTCCGTGTGTTCTCTTGTCATCTTGCCCTTTGTCCAGTACCCTCTGATTGGCCAGAATTTAGGGCATCCTGTTTCTCTAAGCATAAGGTAATTTTTCCAACATATATTTTCCAGTATGATAGATTGATCAAGGAAGATCAACTCCCCTCAACTATATTCAAATACTTATTCATCAGCAGGGAAAATGGTCACCAATTTACTTTTTCTTGTTTAAGGGATGCCATGTAATGCCAAAAGGAAGACTTTCCTTCTGACCTAACAGGACAAGACTTCTGTAGATGATCAAACACAAAGTCCGACTGTCTGTTCACATTCTGAAGGGCAGGTGGTGAAAGGTCAAGTCATTTTCACAATCCCCTGCGCTGCTGCGAGTCACCTCCCGTCCCGCCGAAATCACGGGAAAACAGGCCCAGGGATATCGAGCACGCAGGTAAGGCAAAGACCGGTCACTGTTGCACTGTCAATACTGCAGAAAACTGGGCAAAACTCTATTTCCTCGCAGTTACTCAACTTGCCCAATTTAAGAGGTTCCGAATTTGGTCACAAAAATAAAACTCGTTCGTTGTTCTGTCTTCGTTAGCTGGGGAATGAGGAGGCAGAAAGAGAGGCTAATTGGAGACCTTGGGGATAAGGTATTCCATTTGGAAAACACAAAAGCAATATCCCTGCAATGTCCTGGTTCTGTAGAGTATGTCTGTCCAAGATAAAAGAGTGTTGATTGTTTTTAAGAAAATGAATTTTAAAAACCACTAATGACTCTCACTTCTGAAGTTACTTAGAATTTACCAAGCTATGAATTACAAACTCAGGAGTTTAGAATTGTCAAATGAATTCCTTCTGAATTATCTATTAGCCCTACGCTATGTATTAGGGAAAGGAAACTATTCCAAGCTTCAGTGAAATCAAATTACCATATATTTGGTGTTCCATGTTACAAATAGACGGACCAAAAAATGAATCATCCTATGTATCATAAATATCTACCAATCCTATTCTTCTGCATACAGAAATAACTCTAGTTATTATACAGTAACATAAATAGTCAACCTTAAAGTTTGCATGGGCCAGCCAGTTCAAGTTTGTCACACGGATAAAAAACAAAACAGAGGTTTCACTATGACAAACTTATTTCCCGCTGGTTTAAACACCATGCTTCTACTTCACCACATTTCATCAGAGCCCTCTTGGCAGCAAAAGAACTCTCTAGAAGTGTCAAATGCGTGGTGAAGATCAATGCACTTTTGCTAACTACGTGCTAGTTGCCAACTTACCTGTGCAAATGGCAAGGATTTAAAACATCAGGGGGTCGATCCCGAGGTTATCAACAGGCGGTGCTCCCTTTCAGAACGTAACACCGTGGAACGGGCTAGAAGGGCTGTTGAAGGGGCGGCCACTGTGTCGGGTGGATCTCCGCTGGCTGTTGAGGAGGCTCCTAGTGAGGGTGGGTCCCCCCAGCTGGGGTGGGGGAGTCCGGCCGGGGTGTTCGAAGGGGCTCCCTTCATCAGACTCTCGGGTTTTAAAAAACTTTGGTGTGGTGATACTATCGCTTGCGGATGTCTTTTTGTAATAAATCTAGCTCCTTTTTTTTTTTAACTGAAGGAAACACAAATGTTCCGACAGGAAATGTAAGCAATTACCATTGGCCTCCCATGGGTGGCCACGCCCTTTTTTGGGAAAAGTCTTTTGTGTGGATCAATGAAACTTTAGGTAAATGTCTGAACCTGCTCTGTGGCCATGTACAAAGAAGAGGAGAGATTAAGTAATCCCGATTTCCCTCCAGGGTCAGGAAAATCCATTTGCCACACCCGAAATAATGAGGAGACTTTGTTTGAAAGGTAGACACTTAGCTGACTCAGCAGCGATGTCCACTTTGATTTCTCAGCGATCGAAAAACCTCAATGCCTATACTCAGAACTTTTTTCGTTTTTAAATCAGTACGTTCATTTAAACTCCAAGATTTTAACAAGCAAAATAGAGACACTCATTGATGGAGAGCAGGTGACAGCTAAGGGAGGGGGGAGGCTGGGGGGTGGAGGGATGGAGCAAAAAGGAAAAAGGACTCATGGCCACGGACAACAGTGTGGTGATTGCAGGGGGGAGGTGGGTGTAAGGCGGATAAATGTTAATGGGGAAAAAATACGATAAACTCCAAGACTTTTACAAGCAACTGCTAGTATGAGAGATTTAAGACCTCTCAAGACCTACTAAATGTCTCTTCCCAGGATGAAACTCTACTTCACCCCCTTCCACACACCCTCAAAGGCACGTCTCACCCCACTGCTCTTCGCAACAAGGGCAGAAACGGGAGCAACAGAAGGAATGCTGAACAAGCCGCGGGTTTCCAAAGGTCCCAGAGGACAGGAGACATCTACAGGGTGTACGAATGGGTCTCCACTACCTGCCTCAGAGATCGAAATGCTGCCCATAAAAATGAGGAAGAAGAGATTCCCATCAGAAGCTGCTCCGTAAGTCCTGTGCCTATAACCAGTCCTTGCATTCCAACTCTCCACACAACCAAACACGTCATGAAAAGAGAAGAAAAAAGGGTGTGTCTTGTCAGGGCCTGGAAATGCACCTTCCACCCAGCTACTACTTGAGCCAGGCCCTGTGGGCTTTCTGGCTGTGAGAGCAGGTTCTGAGTCAGCGATGCTGAGGTCTCGTACGTGACGCACGAGCTGGAAGACCGTTTTCACACTCATGACTCAGGAGAGGACAGAGCGGAGAAGAACCAAACAAGAAACAGATCATCTCTGCACCCCAGGAGGTCGGCATGCACACGGAACCAGTAAGAAAACGCCTCACCCTTCGGTAAATGCCCTATAGCCTTCCCCAATTTATTTATTGCATTCCATCTTAAATGTGGCTGCCTTCATGGCTGTCTGTTAATAATAGACATGGGGGACCCCAAAAAATGAGAATTATCTTCTGGAGGGCAGGCCCCTTGTCGTACAGGTTTCCCCCACTAGGTGAGTGTTCTAGGAACCCATCTGTCTCAGTGGACCAGATGGCATCGTTGTGAGAGGCTGGGTTTGGCTTCAGTGAATTTTTTCTGAAGACTCTTCCAACACATTTGCCCATTCCACAATGGGTGATTTACAGGTGCCCCTGCCACACCACACTGAGTGTTCAGCAGTTTTTGACCAAAAATGGCGTGACCCCTGTGCCCCACCCTCCCTATTCACCTGATCTCACCCCAAGAGACTGTTTATTTCCCCGGATGAAAAAAGTCCTCAAACAGAAACATTTTGCTGATGTGGAAGAGGTGAAACAAACAAACAAATATAGCAGAAGCACTAAAACGGATCAAAATTGATGAGTTCAGCCCTGGCTGGTGTAGCTCAGTGGACTGAGCGTGGGCCTGCGAACCAAAGGATCATGGTTCGATTCCCAGTCAGGGCACATGCATGGGTTGCAGGCCAGTTCCCAGCAGGGAACACATGAGAGGCAAGCACACACTGATATTTCTCTCCCTTTCCCTCTGTCCTACCTTTCCCCTCTAAAGATTAATAAATAAAAAAATCTAAAAAAAACTGATGAGTTCAAAACTGTTCTGAGTAGTGCAAAAAAGGTTCCGATAGGTGCACTGCATCAAATGGAATGTACTTTGAAGGTGATGGAAGTTTAAACATCTGAGAATAAATATACAATTTTTTATGAGTAAATTCCGGGTTTTGAGGGACCCCCTCCTTGTATGGCATTCATACAGCATCTCTTGCCCAATATTTACTACCCCTTATCCTTCAGGCATGATTTGATGGCAAAATAATCATGTTTCCAATGTGTTAACATGGTTTTCATGAGTCAGATGAGGTTTAGTCAATCCAAAGGGAGTCTGCCGAGCCTCCTTCTGGCTGTGGTCTGGCTGTGGGTCCTCGGTGAGGGATCTTTCCGACAGACACGGCCCGTTGGTACCACACCCCAGTTTGGTAACATCCCCTGATTCACTCTCGGCTGCTCACAGCCTGCCACAACGTTCATGGGAAAATCGGTGCAAGCTGAACCCAGCGATGCCAAAGAAAGCAACCAAGGCCGCTTCTCCGGGACAGGCGGGCAACGCGGAGGAAGAGACGACGCACCCAGCCGCGCAGTGCCATGGAAAGGGCAAGCGTATCCACCACCCCTGCTCCACCGCTCCACAGCTGCGCAGCCTCGGGTCAGTATTTCCAAAACTCAGCCTTGTCTGGGCAATGTAGACGCAACACCAGCCCCGCCGGGAGACTCAAGTTTGTCTGAAATAAGTCGTCCTGTACCCAGCAGAGTGCCAGGCGCAGAGCGGGCGCTCGGGAAGAGCCCACGCCTCCCGAGGGCCAGCTCCCCAGAGCTGAGATTGCGTAAGTTCTCCGGGCCTCTCCTGTGCGCTCAAGGAAAGGATGTCTCAGCCTTGCCTCTGAATGGCTTCTTCGGGGAAGGAGGAACCACCGCTTTTCAATATCCCCTTACAGGGGTGTCCAACCTGCGGCCTGCAGGCCGCATACAGCCCAGGATGGCTGTGAGTGTGGCCCCAAACCGTTCATTTACTTAAAACATGATGAGATTTGTTTTCATTAGTGTTTGTGTATTTAATGTGTGGCCCAAGATAACTCTTCTTCCAGTGTGGGCCAGAGACCCCAAAAGGTTGGACGCCCCTGCTACAATCTCAAATGGTGGACACACCAATCTCTGAATAGCAACGCTTTTTGTTTTAATATTGTTAGATAATTGTGACATACTGAAGACACTAAAATAACCCTGGCCAATGTGGCTCAGTTGGTTGGAGCATCGTCCTGTAGACCAGAAAGTCACAGGTTCGATTCCTGGTCAGGGCACATGACCGGGTTGCTGGTTCAATGCCCGCGCCCGGGGCATGTTCGAAAAGGCAGCCTATCAACGTTTCTTCCTCCTTCCTCTCTCCCTTCCCCTCTCTCTAAGGGCAGTGAAAAAATGTCCTTAGGTGAGGATAAAAAAAAAAAGAAGAAGAAGGTAAGATATTTTTTTCCAACTCCAATTACTCTCAAAAAATTAGGAAAGACAACTCTTTTCTCACAGATGGCTATAGCGTTTTTGTGTCGGTATTTGTTTTCTGAGCAAATGGTGACTCTGGGATGCTTCACTTAGACTTGGAAGGAAACAGTTTACAACACAATTTAGGATACCCTGCATCTAATGTGAAAAATTTAAGAATATTTCTTCCAAAGGAGTTAAATAATGCTGCGCCTAGAAGCTGAGAGATTTTTATCAGCACTTTGGGGGTACCCTGAATGCTTGGGGAGCGCCCATGTTTTTTAAGAAGTTGGTGACTAGGTAACACAAAACAGAAGCTGCCCCTGTAATTCTACACTTGCTTCAGGCTCTCCCAAGAATTTCTTTCCCGTTGATAGCTAAAAAATCATCGGATGTGGCTAACTACAGTAACGCTACTATTTTAAGAAAAAGATGTAAAGATAACTAAGAACAGATGGAAACTGATCTTTTTTCGGTCTGTGACCTTAAGCAAGGCCAGTTACCCTTTGTGGTGAAATAATGGCCACTGACTGGATTCTCACCAACGTCACAAATCAGGGCTTTTCACAAAGGTCAGGCTGTTGACTCGCAGGAGTGAGTAAAGTAGAAAGAACACAGGCCGCCCCGTCCAGCTGGGCGGTTGCCACCGGCCACGTGGGGCCACTGCGCAGGACAGAGGTGACCTGTCCAATCTGTGAAATGCCGTAAGTGCAAATACACACTGGACTTCTAAGACTTAAAGCAAAAAAAAAAAAAAAGAACACAATATCTCATTCATTTTACATTGCAAACCTGTTGACCTAATACCGGGGCTACCTTGGGTGAAAATACAGCATTCATTTTACTTTGAAGTGTAGCTCCCAGCACATTTGAGACGGCATCTTCCCTTGCATCACCTTCCCGCTGCGCGGCTCTCGGTGAGGGGGTTTCAACACACGCTCCACGTTAGCCGCGCCAGCGTGAGGTTCTACGTGTCGCTCACTGTCTCCGGCCTCTGTTTCCTCATCTGGTAAGATGTCAAGACCTTGGATTACATGCCCTTTAAAACCTCTCTGGCCCTGGCTGGTGTGGCTCAGTGGACTGAGCACCAGCCTGAGAACCAAAGGGTCACCTGTTCGATTCCCAGTCAGAGCACCTGCCTGGGTGGCTGGCCAGGTCCCCAGGAGCGGGTGTGTGAGAGGCAACCACACACTGGTGTTTCTCTCCCTCTCTTTCTCCCGCCCTTTCCCTCTCTCTAAAAATAAACAAATAAAATCTTAAATAAATAAATAAAACCTCTGCCTCTAACAGTCTAGGAGTCAAGGGTTCAAGAGCTCCTGCTGATGGAGAAAAGACTCAAGGACCGGTCCACGGGTGCACGCCCCTGCTGCGACTGGACTGGCCTCGGCTAGGGCTCCAGACGAGGCGCCCGAGGCAAGCTCAGGGCGTCCCTTACCGCCAGCCACCCAGCAGCCGCCGTGCCCCGGGCCAGAGACGGCGCTGCTCTCCTTCCCCACGAGCCTGGCTGCAGACGAGGGCACTGGAGGGAAGCCCTCCTCTGACGCGGGCGGCCCAGGGCGTGGCACCTGTGCCGCCCAGGAACAGGTGAGCGGGTCCCTGGTCTGGTGGCACAGCTGATGAACGGCGCACCATCGCTGTAAGCCCAGGTGCAGTGGGACAGACACACGCTCCAGAGGAGCCAAGAAGAGGAAAAAAAAAACAGCTTGTAATTCATATTTTGTTCATCAGACTCCTAAAGGAAGCGTTTTATAGGAAAGCATGTAACCATCAGTTTCATCCAAAGCATTATTACGCATGTGTTTGCTGGAGCCAGTTAAAGGGGCACCTTCCACACTCACATACAAGGACAGCGGCACACGGCAAACATTTCAGGGTGTCTGCCATGTGCCAGGCCCAGGGAAACAATCGCAAGTAAGATGCAGGCCCTGCCCATATGCAGTTTTTGAGGTGTGGGGGGAGCTGGTGGGGAGAACACCAAGGGAGATGGCCAAGGCGACTGTGAAAATGTGGGTGCTTGCCTTGGGAGTACCTCACTTGGGCTCGGAGGATCTGGGGAGGCTTCCTGGAGGAAGTGACACCTGACTCCGCTAAGACCTGACAGAGAGAAGAGGAGGAAGAAGAAACAGTCTGTGTAGAAAGAGGGATGTGCTCAAGGGACTGGAAGTGAACGTGAACGAGGTGCACTCCCAGGAGGCAGAGTGTGGAGGGTGAAGGGACCGGGGGCCAAAGGTGAACCCGGCAAGGGGCACGCCCTGTGATCTTGCACGGTCTCGTCACCGCAAACGCCACCGCCCCTTCTCCCTTGAAGGCCTTCCTGTCTCTACCTTCCTTTTTTCTGCCCAAGAAATCCCACACGGACCCACGGAAGGGGCCTCTCACAGGGCGCTCCCCTCACCGCCTCTGCCCGCGCCGGGACTGAAGCCATCATTCCCTCCCCTGCGAACGCGCTTCTTGTAACACAGACTTTTCGGGGGAGGGGCCCAAATGAAGAACCGTGTGCTCCTTCAGAACTGCCCCCCTCAGTAGCAGCTGAGCAGCCAGGTTGGGGTGACATGACCCCGTGGCCTTGGGTGACTGCATCAGGAAGACATCCGACTCGGACTTGGCCTCTCTCGCCTAGAAACCGGGGCTGAGACCAGCTAGCAGGCCCTTGCTAAGCGCTTCAGGTGGGAGGGCGCTCCAACCTGGAGTGTGTGCGCCAGGCCGCGTCCCCACTGCGCGCACAAACGGAGCAAGCGCGGTTCTTGACGACGTACCAGTGTCCTGTTCTCGTCATCACATGACCCCTGGTCCAGCGTCCTGCTACTGAGTGATGGGAGACCCCTGCATCCCCACAGCCCACCCCATCTCCCAGCCTGAGCCAGCCAGGATGGGCTTCCGACGCTGCCAGCACCCCAGTCCTGAAAAAGGCGCTGTTTATAGCGCTAATGCCCAGTACAGCAGTCAGCGGTCTCTAAACTCAAGGAAAAGTCGATACACATGGGACGTGGGTGCTGTCCCCCTCTCAGCCACTCCTCGCTGCGGACACGACAAAGTGGTCACAGCCCTCAGTCTGGGCCTCCCGGCCACCACCACACTGGTCCAGGTGGCCGCAAAGAAATGAGCTGGAGAAGGCACACAAGAGGAAAGTTACTGGCCACCCGTGTTCTGGACTGGCGCCCACTTGAAGGAAGGTCCTTTTCAAGGTCGGAACTGCAGTGGTCAGCTCTGTGCCGCACACGAGCTCAGCACGCAGCAACGCGGCCTGGAGGACGCCCCGTGACTGCTAGGTGCTGACCTGGCAGCTGGTTCTCGCCTCCACACCCGCCCAGCCTAGTTCCATGGGAGTCTAGAAGGGAGTCCTTCTTTCCCCTGCTGAGAAACCAGGTAAGGAGCTGAGTCAGGACAGAAGGCGCTGCAACCCCGGCGGGTGCCCGAGTCTCAGGCGCACACACATATAACCCATCTCTCTGCTTGCCGGTAACCTGTTCTCCTTTTCCATCCCTGGGGATGCAGTCATATCTCAAAGTTGCGTTAATGTGGGGCACGGTGGCCCCAGTCCTCCCAGAATCAGGGCACTCTGTTCTCTCCGCCTTGTGACCTAACTACATTCATTCGCGAAGGGGGCCTCCTCACTTGTCAGTACATCATTTTTCCAGTTGGTCCATAATTTACGACCAACTTATTTCCACAGTGGAAAGAAAGAAGGACCTAACGAGTGTATGGCGACCTGTGAACCTCGGGAGCCGCGCATCCTGGATGCGTGAGGACAGACAAACTCCAGGAAACCTGGAACTTGCGAGAACTGCGTCTGCCACAGCACCGCCAGGGTGGTCCTCCCCGCCCCCCCCCCCCTCACGTCTTCATCACCACAGGCTCCGCCTTCTCCAACCATAGCAAACAGTCTTTCTGATGATTAGTAAACAGGGGGGAAAAAAGAGCATCTTAAAAAATCAGTAACATACCAACTCCATCAACTGCTTGAGCTGACCTATCTCTTCCGGCAGCGAGCCCAGCTTGTTGTTACTGGCGATCAGGACTCGCAGAGGCAGGGCGCACAGGCAGGCGGGCAGGGCGGACAGCTGGTTCCGGCTGCAAAGACAACACAACGGGGTCACGCGTGAGCAGGGCAGGCCACTGGGTACTGTACCGTCCACAGGCGCGGTGAGCGAGCAAGGACGAGGGGTGAGCGGAGCGGCCAGGACGTTTCACAAAAATAAAAGCCCAGGTGGAGTTTCTGGATACGTAATAACACAGATCTCACGTGTATAAGGAAAGAAAACATAGGTTACAAAAAGAGAGGCACCTGCCCCCAGCACAAGGCACCCTGCAGTGGCCGGCCAGGGGACAGGTCGGCCAGGGGACAGGTGGGCGACATGCCCTGCACCGCCAAGAGCACCAGGAAGCCTGTGCCAACTGTCACCTTCCTGACAACGTGAGCAGGAAGGTCTGCAAGGACCAAAGCCACCAGCACATGAGGGCATCGGCTCGTCCCTTTTAGGCGCAAAGGAGAGAGCATTTGCCTGCAGCTCGCAAAACCACCAGCCAATTCCCAACCTTCTGACTCCCTGTGGTTAAAGTCTGTTTCCGTATCTGGTAGAGAGCTAATTAAAAACAAACAAACAAAAAAAAAAAAAAAAGAAAGAAAGGAAGAAAAGAAAAGAGAAATCACTGCCGAGCATTCTGAGAGACAGGCAGATACTGAATAAGTGAAATCTAGGAATCACCCACTGTAGGTGGCAGCCTCTTATTCCCTCCCCTCCCCCCCCCCACTCTGCCACAAGGGGCCCCCTCCTGCTCCCAAGCGAGGAGACAGATGGGTTTCAGCCTCCCTCTCCCTCCCGGCCGCTCTGCTGAGGAAGCCAACAGCCAGGTGGCCAAGCTCCCAAAGCTCTGGGCATCACGGTGCTGCACCTACTTGGACCTCCATGTGTGATGCCGTCAAGGTCACGGTGCTGTGTGTGCGTGTTTATGGTGCACGTGACATCTGTGGGTGGGAGGGGGTGACGTGGACAGATGGGCTGCCAGCACCACAGCACGTGGCCAGTGGCCATTTGGGGGACTAGTAGGTATGATGAGAGGTTTTTATCCTTAAGTGTTTTTATCCTTAGGAGGTAAATATTATGATAAAAAGACAAACTGCAGCTGGAGGCTGGTTACACGGTTGCTTGTATGCGTGAGAACTCACTGAGGTGCGCACTTGTGGCCTGGGCACTTTTCTGTATGTGTTACACAGATTTCCACTGAAGGGCTCACTCCCCGTATGAGCGGGTGGGGGTCTGGCCAGCCGAAGGGCGCCTCCAGCTGACGGGCGCGTGACTAACAGGTGCTGTGCTCAGGAAAGCACCTTTCCCAGGTGGGTGGCTCGGCTGTAACCCACCCCGACATCCCTCTGCTCCTGGCGCCCAGTGCCCAGGTAATGACAAGGTTTTAGCAAGAAAAGACTCAGCCACGTCTCCTCTCCGTGGCCCAGATCTAAAAGGAAAGCTACTTCCAGAAAGGAGCGCAAGGAGGAGAGAAGTTGATGAGCATCCAGCCAGCAGGGCAGAGACTGAGAGGGGGAGGGGGGCATGGAGGGGGATTCCAGCTGGAGAAGGAGCAGCTGGCTCCTGCTTAGGGTGACAGACAAGAATGAGGCTGATGGGCCCACCCTGGCACCCTCCTCTGGTCCCTGGGGACGGAGGCAGGAGAAACTAGGGCCACCAGCCTGTCCGCCTGCCCTCTCAGCTCCGCCTGCCACCCTGTCTGAGGCGCAGGAGCCCAGTGGGGCACCCCTGGGAGGAGGAGGAGGTGCCCAGCTTTCAGGTGCCCTGCTGGGAGAACTGTCTTCAAAAAAAAAATGCCTCCTGACAAAAGAACTCCATTTATCAAAAGGTGGCAAGTAAACAATTTGGGATGTAATTTGTGGCTATAAAATATTTGTTAATATGTTTTCATTAATTTGATATTGCATGGATTATTCCTACTGGAATTCTTCCAGGGTGGGCACTGGAAGACTGAAAATAAAGTGAAGTTTAAGCTTGCGAAAGCGTGTCGGGTTTCTCTGCTGGGGAAGGATGCTATTTACGCTGAACACCGCTGAGGGAATCGCTGTTTATTTACGCCCCACACGTTCCTGTATTTAATCACCGGCAGGCAAATAAGACGCCAGGACTTCAGTCACAAGACAACATGCACAGAGCCGGGGCACACTTCGGCGACTCCACCCCCCTGTCCCCTCAGCCTGTCCTTGACGGGTCTCCTCACAGGATGTCCCCGTGTCACCTGTAACTTGCCCTGTAAAAAAGGAAATGCACACTCACACCAAACCCTGCTACCTCTCCCGCAAATGCTCACGAAGGAGAGGAGAAACTGGGCTCCCTTTAATCCTCTGGCCACGCCGGCAGCTGGGCTCTGGAAGCCACTCATCTGGGAGCAATTTTTCTCCTGCAAGTTAAGAGCCCCAGCCTGCAACCCATTGGTCTGCGGTGGGCCTGTGTGCCGGTGGGCAGGCCCTGCGAGGAGGGGAGGTTTAACAATAAGGCCCTGCAGTGTCTAATAAGGTAATGGCCAGTGTTTACCTTCTAATCTAGCCTGGGAGCCACATCTGAAAGCAAAATGTAAAAGAATTAACTCTTTACATAAGAGTCGGTAAGTGGGGGGCAGAAGGCCACTCACTCGGCGGAAGTCACAGATTCGGCTGCGGTGGCCTGAGACTTCCTGCATCCCAGAGCCCAGCTGCCCAGCATCCCTGCCCAGTCTGCGGAGAGGAGGGCGCCGGGGCTTTTCCCACGGCTGCGGCGAATGCCTGCCCCCCATCCTTCTCTGCTGAATGACTCTCTCTGTTAGACTTATCTGTTTCCTCATTCCATCGTGGGACAAGGCAGCTCAACACAGCGTAAACACTGGTGGTGGCCCAAGTTTGCAAGATGAGCTTCTCTCAATTTCAAATCCCTGACAAACCATGCAATTTCAGGCCAAACAAACCATGTACCTATTTCCAACCTGGAGAACCAAGAGCAGCCCACGAAATCACACGAATAACTTCTTCTCACTCATCTTCTCCAATTCCAGGATCCCACCACTTCTCTGGGAAACCATGAACCCCAGGAACCACCCCCCTTCCCCGCCCGCTACCACTGACTTCTCGGTGTGCAAAGAGAAACAGAAATAATGATGTGAAATCATGAACCATCTCAAATCTATGAAGAAAATGTCAGGTGGGGCGGGGGAAAGGGAGACAACTGTAGTTGAACAACAATTTTAAAAGTCACAGTAAACTGGGTCCGGAGGGCCACAGAGGAAGCAGGCCAGGTTTCCCCACCGGGCCCCCCAGGGCAGCTCACCCTGGAGGGCTCTCGGCTGGGGAGGGGCAGGAACCGGGGCACAGTACTTACTGTTTCAGCAGCTCCTTCTATGCACAGCACAGGCACCTGCAGCCCACTGCGATTACACTGTAGCCAGGAAAGTTCCCTTTTTCACTGGATACCTCACCTAACAGCTGTCACATTCTTTTCAAATAACCTACGCAACTTTCATTGAAGCCACAGTAACTTTTCCGTTTCGCACACTGCTAACTGTCTTCCTGCACACGCAACAGCGAACCACATCCAGAGAGAACCGTTTCCTTCTCCCGCTTGGTCCGCTCTGAAAAACCCGCCCGGGCAAAACGTCGCGCCCGTGTTTCCCTAACGACTACTTCCCCCCCAGCGCCAGGGCCCCCCTTCCTGCGCACCACCCTCGCACGTCTTCCACAATTACCAACAACAAGAACATCGCTTTAGGTTGCCCAGTCCTACTTAGGTCAGCTTCAGTTTCGTAGCTACAAAGACCAGAGATACAACGTTAATACTCTTTTACATGAAATTATTAGTCTCGAATGAGATTGTGCACAGGCATAAAATCTGGAGTCCACGTTCAAGTCTAACTGTGACAGCAGTCACGCCCCCTACAGCTTGCGTGTGGTGATCATCTGGGGACAGAGCACGTTTCAAACCTGGAAACACAGCACCCTCATTTCGACCGAATCCTGAACCACTTCTTGAACAGTGTAGCGATCTGTTCCACCCAGACACGGAGGCCACGGCTTGAGAAGGGAAAGGGTCAACTTTGGAAAAGAGAACGGAAGGAACGCTGGCCGCGCACAGTGAGTGCCTGCAGCCGCTGAGCGCTCGGGCAGGCACTGTGCTGGCCCCGCGGTGCGTCTCCGAGGCCCATACCTGCACCGTATTTGGCCACTGCCCCTGAGCTGGTTTCCCGCAGGGGCAGCCTGTCGGTCTCCTCTTGAGCATAAATAAAGCCTTTCTTAAAATATCCCATTCTGTGCTCCACAGGGTCAGCCAGGGCCATGACCAACGTCTGCAATTGGGTTTCAAAGTGCAGTGATGGCTACCTCGCCCCTCCTCGGTTAATCCTCCTCCCCTTTTTCTGAGAGCCTTTCAGTTCACGGGGAGGAGACTCCGGCTTGCTGTTACCGAGAAGGAGCAGGGAAGGTGCACCTACCTGTCTCACCTTCTCCTCCAAGCCAATCCACCAAAGCCATGGAATCATATGCTTTTGCTTCAACATTTTTTTTCTTCCAGGAAAAAAGAAAGGGATACCGATTCTGGAACAGGACACTCAGATCCACTTTTTACCCAGGGACACTGAGTTAATGAAACAAGATGTAATCAAGCCCTGGCAGGACGGCTCTGCTGATTATAGAGTGTTGCCCTGTACACCAAAAGGTTGCAGGTTCAATTCCCAGTCAGGGCACATACAAAAAAACCACCGATGAGTGTATAAATAAGTGGAACAACAGATCAACGTTTCCTTCTCTCCCGCTCTCTCAAGATCAATGCACTGAAAAGGTAAGAGAGGGCACAGAGTTTCACTACTGATCAAAATGTGTGGCCCCTGCACTGCACCCCCCACTCACAAAGAGTCTTTCCAATGACAGAATCCGACAGCACCGCACTTTCCCTGCCTGCGAAGAATCGCCAGCCTTCCACTCTCGATGTGTTCAAAGGCATTCTCTCGCTTTTGTAAAGCACCCCCAATGTGAAGAAATGAGAACTCTAAAAGAGGTTAAGGAATCTGAACGACAGAATTAGAAGTCCAACATCCACCGAACAGGGAGTACCCAGAGAAGATGGAAATAACAGTGCAATATTCAAATATGACCTGGCTCAAATATGTCAG